>NSMO01014843.1:0-11840 GCA_002588565.1 Coelastrella sp. UTEX B 3026 | reverse complement strand
CAGTTGGCCACCGCTGCCCCGCAAGCTATGGAAGGATCATCTACATGACAGTTGCGCATGTGAGAAGCCAAGAATCAACTTAACACTGCTGCCAAATGGAAACAAGCTGATCAGACCTGTCATGGTATGTATTGCTAGTGGTGTTACCTAGGGTTCGGTATGAATGCTGGTTAGTTGCTGTATGGCAGGGTTAGCAGTGCATGATTACCAGATAAGAGACGTGACTATGCGAATTCTGCAGTAGAGACTTGCTCGTGTTGCACAAGGCGTAACTGTTGAAGGTCAGTGCATGGTGGAACTGGTTACAGGCACGACAACCACCATGCCATACAACATAGCTCATCGTCATAGTTCAATCAGCCGAGTAGTTTGCCGAGTTTGTACACTTGCAAAGTAGCGGGTATTGGGGTGTATGCTGCTGTGTCTTACCTGTAACTAATCAATACGAGTTATGTTGTGCTCATGTAACATGTTTTGGTCCTGATAAACCTTCACTGATGATGTCTGGATCCCATGCACAATATCTTATTGGCGTGCTCAAGCTCGCCTGCCATAGCAGGTCTATACTAGTACTGTGCCATTCCCGATCAGGTTGTGCTTGTTGCTTGTGTTGCAGGCAGCGATGGTGAAGCGAAGAACAGCCATAAATATGGTACACACAATCTGGTGTACTACATACCCACAACAGAAGCAAAAACCTCATAAAACTTTGTGAATATTGAAATGCAAGCACAGGTAGAAGCATGCAGGCTGGTGAACAAAGCTGGTCTACAGAATGGCGAGTACCAGCAGTAGCCAGGGCCAATACTTTGTTAGAATCACGCATTCCACAGTAGCTGAGCCAGAGCGGTTAGTAGTAGGTGACTTCTGTCACATGTTCCCAGCTGGTGGTACCACAACTTTTGGTGCAGATAAGCGCTGTGGGCGTATGGAGATGCGCACCAGCACAGACCTGTGTTGTTGGACATGGTGCACTGTCCTCTTGCATTGCTTGACCAAAAGGTCAACAATGCACGCAGTAGGGTTGTGGAGTGTTGGAGGGGTCACGGTCTGGTCATTGCATCCAGCAACAGGCCAGGCACCCGCGGAGCCAGGAAGCATAGGCAGCTGGTACAGGCGGCCATCGGATGCAGCAGAAGTAGACTGAAGTAGATGTTTGCTGGTTTGATTGGCATTGTGTTACACCATGTGATCAATCATGTGATTATCAATCTTGTGATTAATTGACATAATCCATCATGTGATTAATCATGTGATTATTGACATTTGTGACTGGCATTGTGTTAAACAATGACTGGAATCTGGCTTCGCCTGTTACACTTCAATCAACGGTCATAATTTTGAAATAAAAGTGGGGATGCTAGGATGCCATGTGAGAAACCCAAGTGAATCCCATGTAAGAATCCTCAAAGTTCCAGGCACTTCACAGAGTAGGTGTCATCCTGTGTCACACGCTCAGCAAGCGGAGTCGCTCACTCAGTGAGCGGAGTCACTCGCTCAGCGAGTACTGGCATTCGCTGACCATTCGCTGAGATCTCAGTGAATCGCTCTGCATTCGCTCAGTATTCGCTCAGTGAATGGCTCCCGTTGCTCATAGTGGAGGCGGGTCGGCCTAGCGTCAAGGGGGCAGCTTTCTTGATCGAACCCGTCTCACTCGCCCAACTGCTGAACAACCTCTGCATGTCTCAACAGCTAGAGGCAGTTAGTAGGCGCCAGGCAGGCCTTGGCCCACGGCAACGTCCACCTGACCTGCACCCAGCTGCGCCCTGGGCGGACAGCCGCTGCTCAGCAGCCTATACGTCACCGTTTTGGAAGGGGTTCCTTCCTAGATTCATAGCAATGTAGTGTGCTTTTGCAAGGCAACAGCAGTTGGACGGGACAGGCGCCGCCATACGACCGGCAGGCGCGTCATGTTGCAAGCCCGTTGCTCCTCCACTTCTCTGGTACAAACAGTCACACCTGTCAGCACAGCAAGCCGTGGGACTGCACACACAACTGTGCCTACAGTGAGAGGGCAGTGAGCCCCAAAACATGCGCTGCAACCTACAGTCATGCCTATAGCCTAGCTAGGCATCAGATGCCCAGTATGCACTTGCCAAACAGCTGCCAGCCAGTCAGAAGGCTTACCGCAAAAGTCCCAAAGACGTCCAGCTCCTCCACAGTCAACACCAGGAACAGCCAATGCAAGCCTTGACTTGACAGGGCGGTCCAACATTTGACCCCTCTCTGATGCCAGCACACTCGCTGGTAGCTGCTAGTGGGGAGTGAGCTACTAGCAGACCAGGGGGTCGTAACACAAGCTTGTGACACACTGGCTCAATAAGTCTTGCACATCATGCTGACAACTAGTGCACACACAGACAACAAGAAAGGTCCATTGATGAGGATATCCCCTGAAGCTGAGGCTGAAGCCGCCTTGTCTGAAGGTCAGTAGAACTCACTGAGTAGATTTGAGGCGCGGGGCCGATGGGCGAAAGCCTATGGCGTAACCAGCATAGATTATTTCTATTCAAGCTGAGGCTGAAGTTTTTTCGTAGCGGTTTCTTCTGCACGTCAACCGAGCATTCCACAGCAGCTAAATATGCGGTTATCAGTGCTAATTCAAGTGTCACCAGGTCACATGGTGGCATATGCTGGATGACAAGCAAAGTTATCGATCACGGGCAGGGGATGGGGGAGATGTCTAAGGGCCCACCGCGATGCTGGTTGAGCCAATGACAGACCATTGAAACAGGTTTTGCAGTCCTGTGCTACCACACCTACCGAACAACTGAAAAAACTGCAATAAGTCTCGATACATCTGAGCTCTTTCAACTCCTATGTCGTAAGTTCGACATATCGCCAGCTCAAGTGTCAACAACACTTATGGATGCAATTGAGATCACACAGGTTGCCCACAGGTTTCGCCATGGCGGTACTTTCACCAGGAGCTATCCTGACCCGGTTACTCTAGTTGCTGCAGAAACACCTCCTTTCACTATGTTGTGCAATCCGTACTGGTACTGATTGGGCCCCAATTGACTTATTCATAACTTCATTGGCTGCTACCAACATGCGGCTCACGCAGCCTAAGCTTCTTGGTGAGAGATTGACATGTGTACTAATCCCTGAGTATGTCGGCAGCACGTTGGTCCCAATCAAATGCGATCAGTAGCCACTGCTCCCCCTTGTTCCGCAGTGTCCATTAACACACTGCCCTGCAGTCCTCAGTTTGTTATCTTCATACACCGGATCGTAGCAGCCAGGGTTGTTACAGACCTCGAACTTTGCCAGCAGGAGTTCAACACGCGGATTGATGTTGATGCCCGCACGATGGGCATAATACCCCTTACTTGGGTCGAAGTCGCAGCCCGTCGTCCGCGTCGTGTAGCTATCGCTGTACCACACACCCACCTTCGAAGGGCAACCGCGGCCTTGATTGCAATAACCGCAGAGGAAGCAATTGACCTCCTTCGACCGCAAAGCGCGATCGCTTTCCGATCCGGGACCAGGTGGGAGCTTGAGCTCGCAGCGGACGACAGCGCTTGCTTCCCCGCCTTCACCGGCAAGCTTATCGTCGACGTGCGTCATCCGTGCATTTGTGCAGTCCTTTCCGTCGTTTGAAGGCTTGCCATTGTACTCGGATGGCTCCTTCAAAATCTTGAACACTGCTCGTATCACCACTCTGCCCTGGCAAGCCATCGAAACCGTTTGTACCGCCCACTGGTTATAGTTGATGTGGCTCACGAGTTTGCCGGGGAGCTTCTTGGGCGGCAGAGTGTAAAGCGTGCCGCAATATGGGCACTGAGATCCCGTGGTCGCTTCAAGTTCTGCCTCCGATGCCCAACCACAAGTAGTCAGCTTGTATGCTGGACTGATGCAGTAAACATTTGCCTTGCTGGCATCTTTGCCCCAGACTGTGTCGGGTAGCTTGGGCCCTTGGACGGCTGCAAAGAATTATGTGAAATATGTCGCGCATAAGGATATGTGGCCAGCAGAAATGTGCCAATGACCTATAGGCGGCCCTGGCCTGCGGCAACTGTTCAGGTTTCAGCAGAACTTGCCTACGTGACTGCCCTGGGCTGAAAGCAGTCAGTGGAACCAAACAAGAGTGCAGTAGTGCATCCACGCCCAGGGTTTGTTACTTAACGTAGTCAAGTTCGGTTCAGCGTGGACGTGAAAAACCTGGGCTGTGTGTGATGATATGCGAGCCTCGTATTGCGTTCTGCAAGCACACGAATATCTTATATGACATATATGACATGTACAGCTGACAACAGGTTATACTCATCTGCATAACTCCAAATGCTCACGTTTAATGCCACAAGCCTGGATTTGTGTGCCTGGTTTCAACCAGTCGTTGAGGCCTCCTACAACCTGGGTGTTACTTTGTACCAAACTCTCAATTGAGATGCCCAGGACATCAGCAATCTTAGAGACATAGTCTCCTGGTTGAACCTGCACGTCACAACACTGTCATTGCTGATGTCCTGGGCATTTGAGCCAGTGCTGTGACTCTGAGAAGCTTCAGAAGACGTGGTTCTTGCACCAATTGTGAACACCATAGTTCACATAAGAAAGGCTACATAGTAGCGACTGCAGCGGAGCAACAAACCGAAGAAGCTGACAACACTGGCTATCTACACAAGCTACCACAGGTTCGAGTTCATGCATGCTATGCGTCTTTATCTCTCCCCCGCCACCCCCCGCACCCCACCACCATCGTTCCCAAGCGCCACACCACACACAGACACGTTGGGGCTTGGTACAAGGCTGGCAGCCGCAACTGCTGCGACGTGTGCTTCTCATATGCGAGCTCACCGTGTACCATACGCAGCCGGGAGCCTCACTCTGCTTTACTGGAAGCTTGACCACTGGCTGATTGACAGGGTTGAAGATTACGCCATAAGTAAATGAAGGATCACCTATACCAAGCTGGCCGTACTTCACCTGTCTCAGTACAGGACAAAGAGACATGTATGTGGTTATATGGCTGCCATGCGGCTGAACGGCATGATTGGCGCGTCCATATTCCTCTTTCCATTATGCCCTGGTAGGACCCACTGACCAACACCACTCAACCAGCATTGTGCTGTCGACCCCAAGTCCAGCATGGATAGAAGTACTCTCAAGGGCGCTACTACAACCCCTGGACACATAGGAGCGGAGTAGGGATACGCTATTTGAATAATTGTGGGGTGAAGCGATGACACCTGTCTAGCTAGTCTGCATTCAGCATTTGCAGTGGCACTTACGGAAGCAATTGCAGTGGCAACAACAGAAGCAACACATATGCAGTACATGTGTTGGCTACAGCATTCCCTACCTTTGCAAACCCTCCATCGGCCCAGCCTGAGCCCCAGGAAGACCATATCAGCCACCAGGACTCTTTGTTGTTATACCCCGCTATCACAACTGCATGGTTGGTCCCAACACCCCCAACCGTTACAATGTCATTGCTTGCTGAAGGGTTGTCATATACCGCTGTGCGTCGTGAGGGAGATGCGCTGAACCATTCCTTGAAACCTGATGGCAATGTTACTCTGGTGACTACAGACGCGCCATGCTGCCTGATATGATCTTGTATCTGCAGAAGTTGCAAGGGCTTGTCACACTCACGTTCAATGTGCAGTGCTATACATGCCCAATGTGGTGTATGCTGCCCATTGCAGTACAGGTTTAGCCAGACTCACTAGTGTCTGTGCTCTCTGCTGAAGAATGCTCTGCATACGTGGACTCAAGCTGACGTTGCTGTGGACATTGACTGGTGTGCTACATGTCGATGTGATAGATATGACTGGCCAGCAGTGAAGACACGTTCGCACAGCAGAGTGTTCAGAGAACCTGAGTTGCGTCTGGAGATACATTGTGCAAACATCCTATCAAGTTGCAGCTAAAGTGTGAGAGTATGCCCTCAGCGATCGCCTGTAGCCAACAGCATGCACGCAACATCAGCACTAAACATCCCGTGCGGTACCTGCCAAACTTCAACCAAGGGTACAGTCTTGGTGTATGTGTATGTGCCAAGGGGCGGTGTGACCGTGCATGAACTCAGAGGCTTGCAGACATCTGTAAAACATCATGGCAGGCAACTAGGGGGCTGGTCAACTCATGTAACCCTACATAACAGGTCAGGGCGTCCTGCTGCAGCCGTAGCTGCAAAAACAAGCGACAACTGCACATCAACCCTGCGACAGCTTTGGGGCACAATGGACGCACTGTCAGCCAAGCAACACAGAAGCATGAGAGCGGAAAACAGCAGGTAGTACTAGTACAAATGTATACACGACAGCCGAACGCCAAAGCAGCGTCGTACACCAAGCAAGTGGTGGCTGATCAGTGCGTGAAGCTACTAGTAGTACTACCAGGACATATGCAGCATGTAACGTGTGTTCAAACATTGTGGTGTTCGATTTGGCAGAGAGAAAGCTACCCAATGACACAAATAATATACAACACAGAGTCACCGCGCTGCCATGACAAGTTGGCAAAGCATTTCTTGCTGCAGCGTAAGGCTTCAGATTCAATTTCAGCATGACGTCACACACCTTTGTCACTGAGCGATTCCATTTTCGCGGCATCCAGCATTGGCAAGCACTGGCCCGCCACGAGCCCGTCTGGGAACTTATCCTCACTCAACACCCGCAGTGCATTCTGCAACTTCCACCCGCTCGTACAGTCATTGGGAGTCCCAGGTGCGCAGAAGTGCAGCTGGCGGACGCTGATAGGTGTGACATCCGCAGTGCTGCGGTGGAGTGCTGCAGCAGCGGCTGCCTGAGCAGCTGCAAGCAGAAAAAAGTTACAACACTGGTCAGCAGGGACGCCAAAGCAGCCGTTACCAACCATTGGCACAAACAGTTTCCTGCTAGATGTCATGGCAGATGCATGAGCTGAGCGTACACACCTCACTGCGTTCGTGAAGCAGTTATGCTGGTTTCAGACTACTGGCACTCAGCACCACAGTTACGCGCATGCAGCGCTTGACTTTCAATGGCTAGCAAATCAAAGTGCACACGGTGAGTACCTGCAGACACTGCATAAGCCACGCACAGGTTGCAGTCGCCTTGGTCCTTTGGCAGTGGTGCAAGGTTAAGCCCTCCAGTGTGTGCATTGTCCCTTGTGTCGTACACAACTGGAGACGAGGCCACCCTCAGTGCAGCTGCTGTTGAACTGCTTGCAGTAGACACGCCACAGAGCATGCCAGTGCCTCTAGCGCTGCACAGCACACTCTTTCTTCTGTTGGCCCATCTGTTGGTGAACTCCTTAGCTGATGCTTGTGCCAACTGCCAGCTGGCAGCCATGCCTTGGACACGTGAGTTGCCACCGAGGCTGTCGCCAGTCGTCACATCAAGCCCCTGGCCTGTCGGATTCCGCACAAGCAGCAGTGATGCAGTACCGTAGTAGGCCAAAGTGCTGTTGTTGGTGGAACAATCTACAGCTGCAGCACAACTCTGTTGTGCTCGGCCAGCAGGTGCATGCCGTTTTATAATATTGAATGAGCAATACAAACGTCGCATGCGGCTGAAGACAGGGACAGGCTGTGCCCGGTGGATATTCACCTTGCCCCAAGCAGTCCTAGTGACAAATACGCCCAGACATGTGTTGCGCGGGCACGATTCGCGAGCTCAGGTACACTCTACGCAATATCCAAACTCTTTGCGGACCAGTGCTGCTGAGCAGTGATGGGCCGTAGAAGTCATGTCGGAACTTCGAAAGGACCCGGCACTTACCATTGCACGTGGACAAGACGCAGCACAATAACAGTGCAAAAATGCATTCCAGAAAGATGCTGCTCATTGCCTGCGTTATCCACTTGTCTCTGCTGGTGAAAGATCGCATGCCGGCCAGAAGCTGAGTGCATGATACGGGCTGCAAATACTGTACTGGTGGTAACTATGCCAAGCTTGAAGCGCTGATGTGCATGATACGCACGTTGCAAGCCATCCGGCTGTCGGGTAACCGGCACAAACCATGGCGGTTACACCAAGGGGTATACACAGGTCCCTATATATTCCGCTTGGTTATGATGATATATATTTGTGACACACCCAGAGACGGCGACGACCGAGCCACTGCCTAGTCTAGGAACCAACTGTTGGACGACCTCGTTTGACGCCTGCAAGTGACACCCTTATGCCGAGAAAACCGGCGCTCAAGGCGGTGAGCGGAGCAAATGAGCATCGCACAATGTGCAGAGATTGCTGACTGGCAAGTGTACAACCAGGGGTCGTGAGGCTTCAAGACTCGAAGCCTCACGACCCCTGTGTACAACAAGCTGCAATCATTGAACGAGTGCTGGTTCATAATGTGGGACAGCCAGGATCACTGCAGCATTCAACGTGCAAAGCTTCTAACATTCGTCGCGGTTTGAATGCCTCGCACACTGCCTGGCCAATCACGTGACTGTACAGGTTGACAGACAAGCTATCCTCTGAGGCACGATACATCTGCTGCTAATGGACAACAAAACACGGCTGTAAAAGTAACGGAGCCAATGCAACAAGATAGATGCGCTGGCAAAGCTGCAGTGCCATGCAGGGGTAGTTGCCACCCAAAAAGCTTGAGCTGATCATGGCTGTGTTTTGTTCATAAACCAACATCATGCACACGACTTCAAACCTGGCACTCGAGCAATAACCCTCAATCCGGCTGCAACGCATGAGCATCAAATCACTGTAGTCACCAACTTTCCCGGTGACACTTCCAATCCAGGCGACACTTCCGACGGTCTGCGACAGCATCCCAACAGCCTGAGCCAGAAGTTCTGGCTTGAACTTCAAGCCCCAAGGCTTGTGGTACTGCAGGATCTCCGCCTTTGTAATCTGGAACTACTGTGTTGCAGACGATTGCCAGGGTGACTGTTAGCACGTCAGCACTGCTGCCTGGCAATGCCGCAGGCCCGCCGCGCCATTATGACATCATGATCATGACCGCCTTGCAGCATGATTCTTGCCATTGACTAGAATCTGGCACTTGCTGTGACATCGTCCAGCGGCTGCAAGTTACTGGTTGGGAACTCGATCATCAATTGCCGCAGCTCACTATCAACCAACCTAAGCGGTACCTGCAGTCAGCCAACACAGCATTTGTATGAATTCATCAAACTTCAAATAAGGCCTGATGGCTCGCTCTTGTCCATCTAATGAACATCAACTGTGCCTCGCCAACACACAGGATTCATATCCTTTATCTCAACAACAAGCTGCAGCTGGGAGCGGGCATGCATAGGCGTCTGGAATCTGTTTGCATCCTGCACCCTGTCTCATGCTGGGCTTCTTTGCTGGGCTTTCACAAGATTCGTGGCATTGGTCCTAATACTGGTTTGCCAGGGGCATGAAAACACACAATCTCTTTTGCTATGGAACATACTCATGTATCAGCTAGGCAGCTATTGTATTTTTTCCTCAGAAGGAGGTTGCAAATATTTGGAATGTATTCACAACTCACCTCAACCCAGAGCTCTTCTGGAACTTCAGCTTGCTTAACCAGGTCTTGAACTTCACTCAGCATACACACCTGCGACAACACACCCTGCAACAGACAAACAGGAACTCACAGGAACTCACTGTGTGGCAGGGGCATGCATTAACCGACATATGCTGAGTGCTGATACACACACGCTTCTTGGACCACTCAAAGTCTTGACAAAAAAGTACAGGCACTGCTGCTGGAATGGCTAAGTTGAGTCAAGGGTTCACCCATGTGCAAGCAGTTACAGCATTGACTGAGCCTGCTGGCTTGCACATTTTGCACGTTCAAACGACCATATGAAGCGATACTGCCGGGGATTGGCACCCATTAACTGCATCTGTTGAATTTGGCAGGTATATGCTTATTCTGTGATTGTTGCATCTTTTGTGCCCACACTCAGTGGAATGGTCGTCATTTTTGAAGACACGACCCAATTGGATGCTGCTCAAGTTGCCTGTGTGTGTAGGCAAACTGCATTGTATCTATGCACGGTCCGAAATCCCATGGCAATATACCACAATTATCCCCCCAAAGCCTGCAAACCCCACCTGTGCACTTTGTCTCAAGCGGGTCTTCTTGCTTTCAGCTGCCATCTGCACCAGCGCAGGCAAGCATCCAGCAGCACCAACCCGGTAACAGTTTGCATTGTCAGCAACCACTAGGAACTTCATACAGGCACAGATGTTTGTAAGCAGGGCTTCTGCCTCCGGGGTGAGTGTTAGCTTGCCGCCTTTCTTGCTTTTCTTGCCTTTACCTGTAAGCAAGGAACAAGAGGCACACAACCAACTGTTGGAACGTTTGTGGTGTTCACTCTGCATACAGTAACGATAGATGCGCCGGCAACTTGCTTAGTGTACATGCATACCCAATGTGCAGGACTGGCCAGTGTCTGCTACATGCAGCATGCAAATTCTGTAGCAGCCTGGCAACTACTGGTGCAGCCTGGCTGATGCCAAGATGCTGATTGCAGCCAGCAACACAGCATCAAGCAGCTGGCGCAACAAGCTTTGTCTGAAGGTAACAACACCAGATCACTGGCATGCCAAATGCGCTGCTATTGATGTTACATAAGACAGCTGGCAGGTCGCAGTTGAGGCGGATAGCATCACACATCGGGCCAAACTGTCTTGGCAAAAGAAAGAAAGCATCAGGTGGTACTACCACTGAAGCAACATGCACTGTCAGGAGCGAGGTGTTCTCACTTGCAGACTCCTCCATTTGCTTCATGACCCCATTCAACAGAGCTGCCAGCCTCGATGCTGCCAACCGCTCATTGACAGCCGCACACAACTCAGGCAGAAGCACCAGCTCAGCAAGCACACTGGCCACTGCTGACCGTGTGGTTTCTGGCACCGGCCCCTCCCACTTCAGTGCTGTGCTGTTCTTGCATAGCAATGGCCTGGTGGGTTGTGGCAGATCTTTGGGGTCTGGTTGTGTGGCGCCACCATGGGATTGTAACTTGACGCTTTCCTGCAAGGTTAATGCATCACAAAGAGGCTTCTGATCTGGACAAAC
Source organism: Coelastrella sp. UTEX B 3026 (assembly GCA_002588565.1). Lineage (NCBI taxonomy): Eukaryota > Viridiplantae > Chlorophyta > Chlorophyceae > Sphaeropleales > Scenedesmaceae > Coelastrella > Coelastrella sp. UTEX B 3026. The sequence goes on along the minus strand of NSMO01014843.1, from coordinate 875 downwards.
AGTTGAGCACTGGCTACTGGCAGTAGTGTGCAGGAAAAGTTGCTGCAGCATCCCGGGTCAGCCGGATGCTGCATCCACGGAAGCGTGAGCCTGCCTAGTATTGTACTACTTCATAGAGTAGAAGCGGTCGTCCGTCATCGTGCAGCCTGTAACTGCCTACGTGTCTACAGCGGCTTTTTCCACAAGCAAGGTTTCATGTCCAAGGTCAGTTGCTGTAATGTCATGCTACCTTGGAGGATCTCCGTTGTCTAGCCTGCACCCCAGGTTGTTCAGTACCTATCATACTGACTTGCTGCCGTTTGTTAGCCAGTGCTGGGTCTTGCACTGCTGCTGCATTGCTTCCAACTTCATCAGCAAGGTGAACAGACCTGCAATTGAGCAGACCTGAAGCATGTTTATACGTTTCCCGCCAACCTCATGTTGGCCCTTTGGCGTGTTCACAATCCATATACGGCGCAGTTGAGCTAGCATGCACACAGTCCTTGCAGTGGTACACAAGCCAAACATGTTCATGAGGTCCGGGAAACCTTGTTGTATGCTGCGTCCAATGAATGGAATAGATCAACAGCAGACAGAGCTCTCCATGAACAGCCAGTTCGGCATAAAGACCAACTGTGCCAGGTTACTTGCTCTAACATACCAAGTATTGGGAGTTGTACAACTGCAAAAGCACCTACAGCCTTGCAGCATTGCAGGAATCTGAAACCTCTATCCACCAAGATGCCACAATTTATGCCAACCTCGCAGGTTTCATGCTGCCAGTAACCTTCTTCGACAGTCCAGCAGCCAGGACAGGCGCCTCAGCATCCACAGGTGTCACACGCCTTGGCGTACTCAACGTCAGGCCCCCTTTGCTTGCAGCATAACTCCCTCTA
>NSMO01014842.1:0-11841 GCA_002588565.1 Coelastrella sp. UTEX B 3026 | reverse complement strand
TGGAAGTCATGTGCTATCATGCTGCACAGAGATTGAGGTCCCTCAATGCCCTGTCAGTACTGGATTGAGCTGTCATTGACCGCACATCTGTCATGTGCCGTCTGAATACAGGTGGGAGGCAACACCTACAGTGGCGGTGGCAAACCACCAAGCTCCGGACTAAGGGTGTCTGGCGAGGGTCAGGTAATCGGCACTGTCCAGGTTACGAAGTGTCATGCATTTGTGCAGCCAATGTGCCTGCTTGACCATGCGCACCTGCTTCAATCTAGCCTATAAGAATCAGGGCTTGATGAGCTATGCTGTCATTTACGGCATGTGGGAGCTGATATCGCTACCGCGCTCCATCCTTCATCGCTCAGTCGTCTAATCGCCTCGCTGTGGTCGCCTGCCTGCTGCTGCGCACGCAGTTTGCTGCTTATCCCTCTTACTTTATGCCTTTCTACCGCTCACACCGCGTCTCTCTGCAGCAACATGGAACACCAGAGCTGCGAGAGACCGCAGGTGATGGCGGAAACACCACCACCCGCAAACGGCCCGCGGGAGACGGTTTCGGAGGCTCGCACCGGCCGCGGAAGCACAGCAGGCGCAAGCATCACCGCACCAACTCGCCTGCTTGCTCAGTCGGTAGCGGCGCGAGCGGCAGCGGCTACCAGGGCGCGGGCGAGCGTTCCGGCGGGGAGGAAGCGAATTGCCCACGCGTCATGCGCTACGGCGGCGACGGCACCGGCAGCGGCGATCAGCAGGATCAACAGGATACTGCGACTAGCGGTGGTGATCTGCAAGCTGCAGCAGCAGTGGCAGCATTCAACAGGGCAGCAGCCCTGCTTGGCAATGCAGCAGCCAGCCCACATGGCATGGGAGGTTTAGCAAACGCCTTGCAGGGCTTAGGGGGCTTGGTTCATGGGGCACTAGGCGACCATGGCCATGGCACACACGCCGGGCATGGACATGGCCAAGGGACCACAGCCCATGGCCATTCTTACACACCCCACCACAAATACAAAGTTGCTGCTCCCGGCGCAGCAGCTGCAGCAGCAGGAGCAGAGGGAGAGGCAGGCACACCGGATGCTACTCCTCCAGTCAATGGGGATGGCAGTGGTAGGGTTGCATCACCAGAGCGCAGCGGCAGCCGCAGTAATGGCAAGAACGGCAGCCGCAGCAATGGCACCGGCAGCAGCGGGGGCCAGGGCACTGGGACTTCGGGTGACTATGTAGATGGCAGTTTGAACGGCAGTGATGAAGGCTCAAATGAGCCTGGCAGTGTGCCGCCAGCTGACCATCCTGCCGCTGCAGATAAGAGGGCTGCACCAGGTGACACGACTGCTGCACTAGCAGCAGCTGCTGCTGCTGCTGGTGTTGCGGGGCACAAGCGGCAGCAGCCGGAAGGTGATGCCGGCACTTCCAGGAGTTTCAGCGTGATGCAGCCGGCTCATGTTGTTGCATTGGTGGATGCCCAGCAGCAGCAGGTTGCGTCAGAAGCAGCGGCAGCCGGTCGAGATGGTTCAGTCCCATCAGAGAATGGGACTGCAGTGCCAACCTCTGCAGCAGCAGCAGGGAGACATTCTAGCAAGGCAGCAGCAGAGAAGGAAGTTGGCGCACACGCTGCGAAGAAACGCAAGGCAGCAGCAGCAACAGCAAGCCAGCAGCAGCAAGTTGGAAGTGATGCACCAGTCGCCATAGGTGTGGATGCTGCAGCTGCAGCAGCTGTTGTTGCAGCTTCTGCTGCTGTAGCTGGTGGTAGCGGTACAGCAGCAATCATAGTCGAGGCATCGGCAGCTGCTGCTGCTGTAGCGCAGCAGCCAGCAGCAGGGACTCCTTCAGCTGCTCATGTAGCTCATCACAAGCACGTGCCCAGCCACAAGCGTGCAAGGGTCAGCTCGACTGGCCACACCACGGCAGCAGCAGCGGCAGGGACCGGCCATACGCAGCTAGCTGCACAGAGCAGCCAGTCACCCTCTCCGACTCCCCCTCCTGCAGCAGTGGTACCTCCCAGAACCGCCGCTGCTGCTACTGCTGCTGCTGATCGCAGTACAGATGATGCCGGCAGTGGCAAGCAGGGGCCGTCTAGCGGCAGCGGTGGCAGCGGTCTGCCCGCCCACCCCAAGCGCAGCTTGCCCAGCACACACGCTGCTGTCACGGATGGCAGCGGTGGCAGCGGCAACGGCAACAGTCACCTCGGCCCCCGGAGTGGTGTTGGCAGTAATGAGCCACACCACAATGGAAACGGGAATGGCAGCAGTCACGGCAATGGCGTTGGCAGCAGTCATGAGAATGGCAACGGCAGCAGCCATGGCAATGGCAGCAGTGCAGTGCATGGGGGAGCCGCCAACGGACATGGACACACTAACGGGACTTGCACGAGTCATCGCGTGACGACTGCTGTTCCTGCTGCTGCTGCACCATCTGCAGATCAAGCTGCTGCTGCTGCTGCTGGTGGTGGTGGTGGTACACTTACCGATGGAGCAGCAGCTGCTGCTGGCGGCCATGCATCACAGGCAGCTGCCAACAAGGACTGTCCTTGTTCTTGATCATCATCATGCTCTTCTGGCAGGAGCTCCTTCACTGCACTGTTCATGGCACAAGGTTGTGGGCATCAGTGCGCATGTAGTAGTAGGGAGAGCGAGAGAGGGCAATGAACTTGTGTACTGTGCTAGTCTGTGAAGATTCTCTGACACTGAGAGCGCTGCAGGTGTTTACTTCTGTTACACACATCGCCTATCGACGGCTGGTATGTATGCATCACAAAAAGGTGTTGCGTGTCGGATGCTATGCAGGGGAGTGTTGGTTGCAACGCCCCCCTTTGTAAGGGCTATGGGTTTCACCTTACTGTCTTCTCTACCAAGCCTTGCGTTTTAGCTGTGTATGGTTCGCTTTTGACCACTTTGGTTTTCATTGATCAGTTTTGGTAGAACTAGAGAGCGTTAAGAGTGTTGATAGCTGCATTTGTGTGCCACATTGCGTTTGTCGGTCATTTAGCAATATACATTATCACATTGTCCTGGGTATTTGCATGTATCCTCTGTCATATACTGCCTCTGGTTGTGTGCCACATTTTGTGTCAAGAGCATTCATATTGGTACGTGAAGAAAGGGATATTTGGACTGATATCCGTGAGCGGCTGCTTGGAGTCTGTAGATTCTTTCTGCTGGACTTACAAAGAGTTTTTCTCCTTTTTATTGCGATGCAAAGAACCATAAATGCACAATCATGGCATTGGTCACAGACCTTGGTTCGTGCATTGACACCCTGTTGAATCTTCCTGAGGATGCTTCCGGTTGGCGGTTTTGACAAAGCCACCTAATTATTGCCTAGTGCCTGTGCCTTTGTTGGATAGCGTAGGTACTGTGTCTCAGTAAGATGATCAGTCATATTCATCAATGCCTTGTGTGCTGTTCCACTGTAATGACTATGCAGCTCCAGTACAGTCGGCGTGTGCGCCGACACACGCTTCTGCTATCACACGGGGCTAGATCCTAGATACTTGGTCAAATGGTGCTATCGAGGGATCCTAAGCATTGCCGGAGTACTTGCAATGTGTGGTACATATGCCTATCTGCAGCAAGTATAGGCGGCTGTCGTTGCAGAGTTTTACCCAACGGCTGCACTCACATCCAACTGAGAGTCGGTGCTTTTGGACAGTTGTCTCCGTTTAGAATTTCATTTTGTCCTGCTACACATGCTACATGCTGGCCATTGTTTATGTGGATCAGGCTGGTTGTTTTTCCTCAAACTGCTTTCATTGTCTCAAATGCATGTCGTCCTCTGATTTCACAGCTATCAATATGATGTACGTCTAGTAGTAGCTTCTGCAGTGTGTGCACACTGCAACCTTTGCAAGGTGGTGGAGTAGCTAAACCATCTCAGGTCCGCACATCATGCATCTCACATGAACAGCAGGTTTGGCGCTATGGTGGCTCTGTCGCCCAACTTTGCACCTGTTTTTCTGTGCTATGCCAGCTTGCATGTTACTGAATATGCCATCCATTACGGTGCTTGATAGGGCTGATCTGTCTATTAGGCGTGTATGGTGTTACAGAGTTCCTTGCACCTTTACAGCTTGCATGGTTTGTTGACTGCATAGCACAGAAATGAGCATGTTGGTACTGTCTCATCAGGTTATTGCACTGGAAGTTACACGTGAAGGAGGGACTTGCCAACATGTAATGGCATTGTGGTTTTAGGTTCTGAGTGTTGATCGGTAAGTGTTACATGTCTCACAACAATGCATGCTTTCCGTCGTTGCATCTGCATTCAGCCGCCGGCTGATCCACCACACTGGCACACTGCTTTGATCAAGATAGCTGTTATTGGTCAGGTCTATTACAGCATGTATGCAACTGTCAAGGACAGGTCAATGCACTGCCTCTAGCTACCCAGCTGATTACGCCACACGTAGCTGCATATGTGAATCACCAGTCCTCAGTCTGTGGCTATCGACTATATCTGTGGTTATCGGGTTCATTTGTGGTTATCTTGCTTTTTCGAGAGTGTTTGGTGATGAGCGTGTGTGTTTGCTGTTCAGGTTGCGGCTGCATGGAGCGCTTCTGACTCAAAGGTTGGTTGTTGCACAGGCACACATGTGGCTCATTTGTTTTGTTGAGGTGGTCCTGAGTGGCAGCAGCTTGCAGGAGTCCTGCATCTAGCTTTGACGATCGCTCAACCACATGTGCGTTTATTACCACCAGCGTGCATGCTACGGGCTGGGTGTTTTAAGTGGTTGGGTGTGGCTGCGTGTTGTCGAGCGTGGTAGTGTGAGAATGATATGACAGATACTTCTAGTCGCTTGTGTTTCAGCTTCTGGTGTCATTAGGGCCCTGTTTGTTGATGCTTCATAATCGTGTATACTGTGCTCATGCAATTGGACCAATTTAGTGACTGAAAGGTGGATATGTCGGAATGCTGAAGTGCTTCAGGGCGGCTGTCGCAACTCAGCTCAGACACACAGGCTCTGCTTTGGCTGTGTTGTTATGTGTATGCTGCATGGTATTTGACCATGGCCTGAACCACAAGATGCACGTGGTCTTCCAAGCAGTTATGAGAGACGGGTGTTCATGAGCGTCCAACTGCGCATTTGGCATCGTGTGAGCTGTTGCAAAGTGTTACTCATGAGACCGTAGTGTGCTTGGCAGCTCTACAGCTGGCACCTTGACTATGGTTGCGCCGCACACATCTGTACGTGTTTGTGGTGGGTTGTCTGCCCTTCGAGTTGTGTTGTGTCTGTAAGTGTGATATTATAGCGCATATGATCGTCTTAGGTAATACCTTTGAGTAAGTTGTGTCTGCGTATTTGATGGCGTAGTGTGGCGCCCGGTGGGGGCCTGTTGGACTTGTGTGTTGTGTGTTCTTCAGCTCCAATCAGTGTACTCATCAACATGTGTGCTCATGCTTAGAAGTTTTGTGCCATTCAGCAAATCCGATTTGATATCAAGGAATTTCTGATTTTAAAGGGTCTTCATCTGTGCATCTGTCCTGGATTGCGGACTATTGTCCCGCAGGTTGTTGCTACTTTCATGCAAAGCAGTCGTCATGGGTCATTTTGAAGTTGCCTGTTTCAGGGCTCTTAGGCATGACGATTGGTGTTCAAAGTGCCAAGCTCTTAGGCATGACGATTGGTGTTCAAAGTGCCAGGCACGACGGTTGGTGTTCAAAGGGCTACTAGCCTCTGTACATAGCTTCTGTGCAACCATCTGCATATGCAATAGGTCAAAAGGCTGGACTGTCCTCCTGCCGCTGTCAGCCCACTGGCAGTTGTGTGAGTACGTGCATATGACCCGGATGGGCTCTGCTAGGCTATTGACAGCATATGCTACATCAGTACAACTCTGAGACACGCGCATCTGGCCTGTTGCATGGAGCATCCACAAAGAGGCCGGACAATTTAATGAACACAGTGCAAGAACATAAGATCTGGCAGTCACTGCGGCAGGCCGTACAAACACATTCCACTACAGCTGACTCAACTCTCAATAGCAAGAAGTCAAAGGCGCCATCGGCCTCAAGAAGCTTCTTGACTTAAGTCAACCATCAAACCCAGCAACTACAGCACAGGCCACCTGGGTTGTGGGTCGAAGCACGGGACAAATTGCTGCCCGCCTGAATATAGAAACCAACCGTGACGGCCTGTTGCTGCAGAAATCAGTGCTAACAAGTTGTGCCCACAGCAGCACAAACAGCAGGCATGTTACCACATCATGTGGCACCTGATCTCGCCTGGCCCTGCTCTTGGAGTCTATTATGTAAGGATGTATACATCCTTTGAAAGGTCACGAGTCACAACTTCATACAGAGGCACGACAGCTTGCCAGCGCATCTATCCTGTTGCATTGGCTCAGTCACTTATACCGAAGCTCTCAGAGCGCTCTTGGTTAGGACACCAGCATCCACCAGTCCACTCTGTTACTGTTCCACCATGCCCAAGCCCACCACCAGTCGCCGCCAACCTTCTGTATTGTTGTATAGTGGGCAGTTGCTGCAGCACCGTGTGGGATATGCTGGGTCCCAGGGGGGTGTCTGGTGACCACAGCTGCACAGGGACGGCAGCATGAGCTGCTGGTGCACCTGCACAGAACACACAAACGTGCACTTGGCATTGTTGTGTCAACATCAGGGCCTCTCATCATGAGCAGACCACCACTGTGGGTGGGGATGCATGGCACTGCAGCTTTGCCAGCGCTTAGGTTTTGCTGCATTGGCTCATGTACTTGTCAAAACAAACCTGGACATCCCCCAGCAATGGTGCAGCTTTGGACCTTATTCGCCCTATCCAGCCATAACCTCATACACTAGTTGCGCTATTTGTAGATGTTTCCAACATTTGCAGCCTGCAAATGCAACATGTTTTCAACATCTGCAGCCTTCAAATGAACCATCCTTACGCCTTCTGGCCTGCAATCAATGATGAGATCTGGGGTGGCAGCTAACGCTCTCCTAGAAGGGTCTCGCTTTGAAGCGAGATCCTGCCAGGAGAGCCTTAGTTGCCACTCCAGACCCCATCACGTGGGTACAAATGTGCACTGCCAATGCCCCTAGCTACAGCCAGCTCACCATACAACTACCCAATAGAGCTGATTTCTGCTGCAGGATCGTCAGCTTTGATGCACTGCTGCTCTAGGCTGCAGGTTGGCTGCTGTTGGGGTGCCAGCATTGCTATACTGCTGTAGTGGTATTGCATGCAAGTCCTTGTGGCTGTCGTTGCTCCCCCAGTCTTGTTGCTCACAGCACCTTGGCAGGGTGGTTTGCTTTTAACCTGGTCAAAACCAAGCTACTGAATACCAATTATAAGAAACCTTGATGTTACCTTGCGGTCTCTTCTTGCTGCTGTTGTGGCTCTACTATTGCTATGCCGCTGCAGTGGCACTGCACCTGCCATCCTCTGCCAACACCACCTGCCACACCCTTGTTGCTCACAACGCCGAATTGTCAACACATGCCAGGGTGGTCTGCTGTTCTGACAAGTACAACAATTGATGGAACAAGGAATCCACCATGAAGCACCACACACTCATACCTTCTGTCAGTGGCCTCCAGTCGCTTCTGGTTGGTGCTCCACTACTGCTGTGCTGCTGCAGCGCTACCACAGCCATCCTCCAGCTTGCCGCTGCCCCCACAGCCTTGATGCTCACACCACTAGCCTCCCCAACACCCTGCCAGGGTGGTCTAATGTTTGACCCAACCAAGCAATGGAGCTAGAAATCAACCACAAAAAAACACATACTCCTACCTTCTGGCCTCCACTCGCTGCTGTTGTGGCTCCACCATTGCTGTGCTGCTGCAGTGGCACTGCACCCAAGATCCTTCTGCCCGCCCCAACCGCAGCAGCCTTGATTCTTACTACATCACCCTCCCCAACACCTTGCCAAGGTGGCCTGCTGTCCAACCTGCCAGGTCGCAGCTCTTGCTGCTGCAAGTGTGGTGCAGCATAGGGTTGGGCTTTGGTTGCATGGTTGGGTATTATGGGGGCCATTCTGCGTGGGCAGCGATAACATCGACAACATAACAAGCACGAGCGTGTTGAACTTGCTAAGAATGCACTGGAAGCAAGATTGATGCATGAGTTGATATATCAAGCTACTGTCAGCCTTGAGGATGATAAGTGGTTCACGGGGTTTATCCAAGCTTTTGCTGCCAGAAAGCAAGTTTCAAACACGGTGAGGCAGGAATCCCGGTGGCAATATCATGGAACCGATAAGTACAGAATAGCACGTGTGGCGCTAGGCAATTGGTAAATCCATATTCCTCACATTGGTTTGACAACAATGGGCTTCACCATCTGTGTTGCTGGTGGCACAGGTGACCAATGCACACCAGCACCACTGCTGCTACCTCCCAGATGTGTCACACCACGTGTACAGTGTGCTCCTGTAAACCAGCCCTGCTGCTGCTGTTGCTGCTGCTGGCCAACAGGCGCCTGAGGACTGCTGTCTGTCTGATGTTGCGATGCTTTGGCAAAGGCCAGTAGCCTACTGCTAGCTTCGCTGCTGCTGAAAGGTCGCCTCCTATTCGGTGAGAGTGGTTTTGCTGCAGCTGCTGCTGCTGGTTGTGCTGCCTTGGCTGCTACCGCTGCTTCCACAGCATTGTGGATGGCACTGGTGTTGGTTGTATCAATGCCTGTAGATGCTGCCACTGTTGCTGCAGCCGCTGCAGCTGTTGCTGCTGCTTGTGTAGCAGTGACTGCTGCTGCAGGCAATGCGGTCTCGACTGCTCCACCTAGTACTGCCGACCTGCCGTTGCTAGCTGTATCCTGTGCTGCTGACTCAGTTGCCAGCTCATCATTCCAACTATGTGAAGGCTCGCAGCCTGCTTGTAAGTGCATTGATACAGTAGACACCTGCTGTGAAAGTTCGTGCAGTGACTGCTGCAACGACAGGTCACCCAGGATTGGATCCATCTGCTGCTGTTGCTGCATTAATGGCTGGTGCAGACCCGCAACACCAATTGCCGGGATGCCTTCAGCTCCATCATGCTGTCTGCTGGTGCTAGCTGCAGCAGCTGCTGGCTCCTGTGCAGCTGCTGCTATTGTTGCAACAGCTTCAGCTGTTTCTGACAGCAACTCTGTCGTTGCTGCTGCTACAGATGCAGCATCAGGCATTGCCTCATGGCCTGCTGCTGGTATTGCAGCTACAGCTGCTGCAACTGCCTCCTGCGCTGCAGCTGCTGCTGAAGCAACTAGCTGTGCTGCATCCTGCACTGTTGCTGCAGCTCCAAGTTGCTGCAGTGGCATGTGCCGCTCAACAATGGGTTGCCGGCCAAGCCTTTGCTGTGAGGCCTGAAAGACAAACACAGCAGGTTGCAGCTTGCATATACAACCGCACAAGAGCGGGGTCAAGGAATCATCATCAGCGGCATGCACACCACAGCCTGAGGACTCGGGCCTTCACTAATAAAATTGCAGCGCTCTGCCCTTTTGAGGACAGGTGGCTTGGAACAGCACTGTCGACACAGGATTCTAGGACAAACATGGCTGCCAAGCAGGCAGTGGCAAAGGCCTGGCTCAGTTGCCAACTAGACTGAGAACCATGGGACAGTAGCCACGATGTCTACATGTACCGGTCTCACCTGTTGTGACAGAGCAGATGACCCAGCAGCATCTGCTTTAGTAGGTGTGTTTGGTGCGCTCCTGCGCAGCTTATCGGCATTACGCCTTTCAACCTCAGCACTGAAGTTTCTTGCTGCTCGTGCTCGGGCCTTCAGGGTGTCCAACTGCAAGCACAAGAAGAAGTCCACTGAGCAACTGCTTGCATGAAGGGATAGGTCGGAATTTGGGAAATTGCAGGAACTTCTTGGGGGAGTCTATGTGTGCTTCCAATGCAGGAATGGTTGCTGATGGGTCACACTAGAAAATGTTCTGCACCAAGTGCTTGCTGACGCAGACGTGTGCAATGTAATGAGCACAGCAGAGACACAATCCAGCTTCCAAGAGACAGAAGTGAACGGGCGTAACTGTTGGTGACAAAGATGCTGCCAGCCTACTGATGCCCTGCTGCTCACTTGCTGGTGTGGCTGAAACTTCTGAGCTCTGACAAGTTTGATTGCTTCTGCTGCTCTGGCTGCTGCCTTGGCTCGCATGGCTTCATTCTCTGCTTGTCTCTGTTGCTGTCTGGCATCCAAATCATCTTCCTGCAGTTACAATGGGTATGTATGTCTAGGCTTTATGAACTGCCTATGGCAGACATGGTCTACATGCATTTTTCAGCTGTGCATTGCTTCCATGTGCCGCAGACAACGCAGATTGCGGTGAAGCCCGTGTCAACGGCAGAAGCACTGATAGCTTACCGTAAAGACATCAGCCAAGGTCGGCATGGGCAGTCGGCCCTCTCCCCATCCATGTTTCTGCATTCAGCAGGAGGAGTGGCACTGCTGAGCTGCAATGCTAAAGATGATGCAGTTTCGGTGCAGGCTTGCGTCAACTACAATGTCTGGAATGCCTGTGCTACATGGATGAGAGCTGGTTAGTACCTGCACTTTGACGTGGACCGTCGAGATGGGCTTGTGACACTCTGCTGTCTGGGCACCATGTGGTATGGTAAGGTCCTCTGGCTCCTGCCGACAGTAGCACAGTCTCAGCCGACCAGGCCTACAGACCAGACTGTTCGAAAATCATCTCCTGGCGTAAGTCACCTTTAGTGCCCTCCGGCCTAAGTGCTGCATGCGGTCACGGACATCCATATCTGCTGTTCAGGCAGCCCAAGGCGCTAGAGCGTCCGGCCAGGCGCGAATAGCACACCAACAGCTGGAATATCTGCAGTTCGACATCACAACCTCATTCCTCAAACTCTTCGGCCAGGGTCCCAGCACTGGTTGTAGTGCCACTTCTGTGTGTGCGCTCCTTCGAGCTTTAACTAATGCGTAGGCGACCGTTGCAATAGTAATGTGCTTGCCAGAGCCCGTTTCGACTGTTGTAAAACCCGCGGACCTGCGTCAAACTTCGTCACTTTGACCCGCATCTGAAAGCCGGGAACCGTGCGGGCATCAACCTGCACCAAGGGGTACTATAAAGGGGGGTACCTTTATAGTACCCCTTGCCTGCACCACTGGATTCGTTGATACCGCTCACACTGCTCTGTCACCTGCAAACCTTCCCTCCCATATTGCCGCTTTCATCAGCTGATTGTCCAAGCTCACTGTGGTGGGTGCACAGTTCTATCACGGCTTCAGTGCACCCAGGATCAAGCTGAGCACTGTGATCATTTCTTGCCATAATGGTAGCTCGTGGCTTTCATGTTTGCATACCGGTCACCAGCCACCTGCACACAACAACAGCAGCCAAGCTAATAACTCATCGAATATTAATACTGCAGGACATCTAAGCTGACAAATCTCCAAAGGAAATCGTCGTAGTATGCAGACACTACAGAGTGAGGCATACACGACTGAACCTGTGGTTGAACAGCTGTTGGGCAGAAACTTATTCATAGTTGCCATGCTTACCATAATTAGGTGGTGCTCATATAGAGGGCACGCTGTCATGTATCATGCAGCAGATGCTTGGCATACCTTGTCTGGTGTAAATATCTCATTTAGGTGGTTGATATCATCTGGGCTCAACTTCACATCCAGAGCAGCTACATTCTCCTCAAGATATCTGCAACATCACCCACAGCAGCAACATTCTACACAACTAAAACTGCAACAGCTTGGCCTGGCAGAAGGTAGCATCCCAGTGTGCCGACCCCAGAACATCAATCATGCATTGCAAACTGCCAACAATCCCCCTACTCAGAAGCTGGTGAATCCAGAGTGTTTGCCAGCAGTAGATGTTGCTTGGAACTCACTTGACTCGCTTTGTCCCTGGTATGGTAAATACATCATCCCCTTGTGCATGTACCCAGGCAAGAGCAATCT
>NSMO01014841.1:0-11848 GCA_002588565.1 Coelastrella sp. UTEX B 3026 | reverse complement strand
GCCAGCTCTTGAAGAACATTCTCCCTAGCTGCTGCTTCTGTGGCAGCATCAGCTCGCCGGGATGCCGACTGTGACCGAGCCAGTTGCTGCTGCCGCTGCTGCTGCCACAGTTGCTGTGGTGTTCCCACTGCTAGTGCAGCTGCAATGTCTTTGTTGCTTGCCTCTGCTGCTGCTTCTACCGCACTGCCGGCAGCCGGCTGCAGCAATAGGTGTGGCAGGTCCCTGTAGAAAGACACGAAGAGGTCCCTAGCCTGCTGCCTGGTGGCAGGCCCTAGGCAACAACGAACATCCACTCTACCCGGCCTGATCAGCGCATTGTTCAACCTCTCTATGTGATTCGTTGTCATGAACAGCAGTCTACCTTCTTGTGCTGCCACACCATCAATGGCATTCAACAGGCCTGAGAATGTCAGCCTGCTGCTTGCTGCACCTGCCGCTGCTGTTCTGTCAACAAAGGCAGCATCAACGTCCTCTAACAGCAGGATGGACTTTGTCCCTGCTGTATTGAGGAGCTGCCTCAGTGTCTCATCTGTCATGGTGGGGCTGGAGAGTGTTATGACATAGATCTCAAGCCCTAGTGCTCCTGCTAGAGCCATCACCAGGGAGGTCTTGCCAGTACCTGCACGCCCAGGACATCAGCAAGCTCTATGCGCCTTTTGACCTACAGATGCGTGAGCTGCTCAATACACAGCAAGCAGTTGTTACACAGCAGGCAGTTGTTTGAGCGCGACATCCATTGCACCACAGGACCGTCTTGAGTCGGTCAGAATGTCTGACACTGCTGTTGACAAAGGCTGGCTTGATCAATACAAGCAACCTCTTCAACCCCACCAGTTGCGCTCAACTCTCCCCCCCCCACCTGGTGGTCCATGCAGCAGGTACCCTCTCCTGTAAGGTATGCCGTGATGAGCATACCACTGCTCACTGCCAAGAAACTCAGCACAGTCAGACAGCAGCGACTCAGCCTGCAACAAACACAGCATGGATAAGCTGAGAGAGCTTGATACTGCTGCCAGGTTGGAAGATATCAACAGTAAACAGCTGTAGCCCTTGAACAAAGGTAAAGTGCAAATAGCCACCTTCATGGAGGCCCTAGCTTGCACACCACAACATGATGACTTGCATCACATCCCGCTCCCCATCGAGCCCTCAAATTATATGCAACAGCTGCGCACACGCGTGCACACATTCACAAGTACAAGGACCCCCATAGCCCCTGGTCATGCAACTGTAAGCTGACTGCCCATGCTGTCACACAAGCTGCAAGTCTGTTAGCTGTGTCGTACCTGCCCCTGTGGGAGCACCACAGTACTCAGTGGTCTGATGGGTCTGCTGCCAACTTGCAGCCAGTACCCATCAGCATCACAGCTGTGTACTGCTGTTCGACTTGACTGGCTTTGGTGGTAGCTGGCAGCAGCCTCTGACAGCAGGGTGTCCAGGGGTGCTCGGCTGGTGCCCAGGACAGTGATACTGAGCGTCTCAAGTAACAACCTGGGAGTGAGTGCAACAGCAGGTGGGCTGAATTGTGATTGTGCAACACCCTCTGTATGATTGAGTGGTGGCAGAAGTTTTGCACTGATGCACACTCGCAGTGCACAAATACCTGGCGATAGCTGCCTTGTGCTGGGTGGCGTTTGTCGAGTCAACTGTGCAACTTCTTGCACAATTGGAAGCACACGGGACACGAAAGCCGTACTGCAGCACAATTACCTAGCATTAGCAGCCAACTGAGGATTGCCGGACACTCTCCTCCTACTAATCCACATCCACTTGCCCTGATACCACAGCAGATGATCTCCAGGGGCTGGCAGGTAAGCTATGGGGGCGGTGTCACTGCTGCTACCTGCCCCTAGGGGCTGCTGGGCTACTGCTGTACCAAAGCAGTTGAGGTTTGTTGTTATGGATAGGGATGTGCTGTTGCGGAACTTGGGATGTTGGCTCAGCCAGTACATCACCTGCACAGAAACCATAGACAGCAGTGGCACAAGCACCAAGTTAGCCCTGGTTGGCATGGCGATGGTTTCGCTGGCTTGCACATAGTGACAGGCTATGCTGCAGTAAGCAGCGGAGGTCGATCCTTCACAGGCTGCAGCCATCAAGCCAGTTATTGCAGCAGTATGAAGTCCAAGATGAACATTCACCATCCTCAGCACTGGGCAGTTGCTGCAGCGCTAGTCTGTGTGACATACCCATCTGTAAGCATCATCTCTGCTGTCAATCTCTGCTGTGATCATGACGAGCTTCTTGCAGTAGCTCAGAGTGGAGCTTGCCAGCCAGCTGGCTCCTGCTGCTGCAGCACCAACAAGCATCAGGGTCAGGCCACCCTGAGAGACAAACAACAGCAGCAGCAGCAGTGGCAACCTGAACAGACATATAGCCTGCATGGTTTGCGACCTAGCCGCACTGCCGGGTGCTGGTATGCAGTACTATTAATAGCAGTCGTGTTTGGTCGCCCTGGTTGAAAATCTGCAGGCGTGCAGGTGTTGAGTGCTGCTGTGAAAGATGTGCTTACACAGGCAAACTGATTGGACCCCAGCAATCTGGCCAAGACTCCCTCCAGTCCATTGGCAGCTATAATAGGCCGTCCTTGACCCGTGACGCCGAACTCCGCTTTATGCGGAGGCGGATAAGCGCGAGATGCCCCGTCTGCTCTGGCCCTGAGAAACTCTGGATGCAGTCTGCTATACAGCATTACCCCGGGCAAAAGAAGCAACGCCCTATGTCCTGGTATTTTGGTAATAGCATGGAGTAATGAAGGCAGAAAATCGCTGCTAACGAAACGCATTATTGTCGTGTACACTCAGTAAGCCAGCTGCAGATGCAAGTGTTCAGCGCAACGAGGTCGGTGAAGTCAGCGGCCAGAATCGCGACTCTGCGCTTGTTGAAGTTTGCAATTGTGTCGTGGTGAATGCGATGGAACCCGAGCTTCGGATCTTGCCATGCGCGCTGATCATTGCATGTCTGGTCACAGGGCTTTGGAACTGCAAAAACCTGTAAATCGGGCATTACATCTGCCACCTCATTATGGCACCATGACCGGATGATCCACTGGTGCATAGCTTTTGTGTTTGGCCTGGTGAAGGTTTTGCATACATGTATGCTGCTGGGGCATCGTTGCAATGCTGCCTTCGAGGGTGACGTTGCATTGATGTGCTTCTGTGAGACACTGTTGGTGCCATAAAGCACTTTGACACGATTTTTTTGTCAGAATAGAATAAAAGAAGGACAATGTTCAATACCCACTTCGTTGCTGCACCAGAATTGGAAAGCGCCCCAGCAATTATGTCGCACTATGAAGAAAAAGCCAACCTCCAAAGCATCAGATCTGAGCCCAGACGTAGACCACTTGCACAGTGGTGATCACATTGGATCATTGATTTGGCAAATCACACCGAGCGAGCCCAATCGCATCTATTGAGTACGACCCCTGCCGCCCCACAGTCCTATGGAACACTGTGAATTGGCTCATGCAAGATTAGATGGCAAGCGTACTGCTGCATGCTACATGCAAGTCCCATAACCACAACAGGAGTGAAACTTCAAAGTAGTTTGTGAACATCATAAGCGAGCTGTCAGCCAGCGGCCAGTCATCATTGTGGCTTGAAGTGTCTGGCCGCCTTGAGTGCTGCCAGACGCCTGCGGCCCTCATCAAACTTCTGTTGCAACTCCAGCAGCTCTGCAAACATACAAAAAACACCAGCAGGCCTTTGGTTCTAAATAGTGTACAAGCTGCTATTGCATTGTGCTGGGGTCTGATGTAACTGCCATCTGGAAATGTGCCAGCCAAAGCATGGGCTGTCAACTACTGGCATACGGGTTAGCTGCCCTAGCAATGTGCCACTAACTGCAACCATATTAGCATATATTTTGGTGGCTCTTGCCAAGGCTGGTAAGACAAGCATGAGGATAGCTAGCGTAGCACACACACCACGTGGCAGCAGAGACAATGGCTGCTGGCACAAGGCGCATCTTGGCCCATGCATTGTGCTGGCAGCTGCAGCCCCCTCACCGCTGCGTCTCTTGTCACGCTGCTGGAACCTGTAGAAGTTGGCAGCCTGCTTTGCCTTGGCATCTGCTGCTGCCTGTGCTGCTGCTGCGACCGCCTGTGCTACACCGCCACTGACAGTGGACACGCCACCCGACTCACGGGCACGCTTGCGACCCTGCGTATGATATCACGTGCACAGCAGCAAATACGTACACGGCACATATCACACCAGCTGGCATACAGGGTCAACGCGGCGACCCTTGCTTTGATTGACTCCACAGCAAGCAGTGACGGCAGCAATCTAGCAACTGAGGCATGACCCTCGATGAATGGCACATACTGCGTCATCTGCCGCTCTCCCCCTGCTGCATACATCTATACATCCTTCAGGCCTTTACGTCTGACAGGCCTATTCGCGGAGCTCGGTGCTCAATGTACGGGCACCAAGGAGGTGCTAACAATATGGCAAGTAATGCCAATGCATGGCCCCGTGGCCTACCTTGCTGCGAACGACCACTGTCCATCCATCTTCTGCCATGGCTGCTTGTCGTGCTGCTGCTCGTGCTGTTTCAGCTGCTTCATGGGCCTCGACCCAGTCATCAAGCTGCAACAACACAACACACGGCAAGCCCATGTTGGCGGTTTGAGTAGTACAACTTGTCATTCATAACATTGGTGGCAGGTATGAGTACACAGACCATACCCAGACAGGAACATGGTTGTGTTTGGATGCCCTGACATCCCCTTGTGTGATCACAAGTCAACAGCTAAAGCAAACACACACAGCAGGACGTCTTGCCTTTCGATTTAACCATCTATTGCTGAGGACAGATGCTGACACAACCTGGAGGGACGTTGTGGCAATTGAACGCTGACTGATGTACTGGGGCTGTAGAAGCACCCACAGCGTTATTTGATTACGCTCTCACACACTCCACACAAATACAAGAGTATCATACCTGCTTCTGCAGCTGCTGGTTGCCTGGCCGCTTGGCCTTGTGCTCAGCTACCCAGGCCTTGAGGCCCAGTGGCCCATCAGGCAACGGCAGGGGACACTCAATAATTTGGCCACTGGCTGCATGGCTCAGAGCCTTTGACACATCAGCGCTGTCCTCGTAGACCAATGCCGCCGAGCGCTGCAAAAGCGCAAGTGGGTTTGAGGGTTTTTTTGTTGCAAGTAGAGTGTAGTCAAGAAGCCCCAACAACAGCAACTGCTGCTGCTTGACTGCGACGCTCTGCATGCTGTCCATAGGCTCAAGCGCTGCGGCTGGCGCGAAGATCAATAGATGATGACGGCGCACCTTGCTTGGGTGTACTACTACGTTTGCTATTTCGCCAAAGACCGAGAAAACACTCTCCAGGCTCACTTCATCTAGGCCTAGCGGGAGCCCAGTCACATACAGCGCGTTGGCTACTTCTGACTCGCTGTCTTGTGGCTTGTGGTGCTTTACAAACACGTAGCTAACACATGGAGAGTTGGCATGCAGCCGCAGCCCTAAAGACTTGTACTCTTTGATTCCTGCTGTCGCTGCTGCTGCAGTCGCTTCTGCAGGCATGCTTAACGTTTCGCGAACACGGAAGGCCAGCTTAATGCATTTTTGGTGACCGTTGTGAGGCGTATCAGCAATGACGCAGGCTGTGGAACTGCAGCAAGCGAGAATCGTCTGAAGAGGGCGGTCTATAAGCGCCGGCAGGGGTTGGGCCGAGCTCAGAGCCTTGAATGTTCAGGCGTACAAGTAGTGTTTCTCTTCCTTGTGCCTGGCTGTTGCAGGCGTCGGAACGGCAGACAAGGTTGCAATGCGAGTGTGACCAAAGTGTAATGCGCCATGAAGGCAAGTTTGCACAACAGAGACGCGTGTGTGAGTTTAGCGGCGCCTATTTTTCTGTAGCGTGAACAATGGTCTTCCAAGTCCTCAAATATACGTGGCTTCGTCGCATCCAGCATAACTGCACAACACGCACAGCAGCAACTGTAAAACTTGACACTGGTGGCGATAGCTGGCATCTTATGCGTAAGAAGACTCGATGACGTGGAATCAGCCACTTCGACGGGGAGCCCTGTTACTGATCCCCGCAGCTGCTCTTTACAGCAGTTCAGTGTCATGGCCCTGCAAAGCTGCCAAAGCAGATGCTGCCCCTACCAGTCCAGTATACACAGAACCTGAAGCTGCAGCAGACTTATCAGTTCACGAGACTACCCCAGCAACCGCTAACTCGCCAGCAATCGGTCTGGAGAGGCTGCTGTCGAAGCTTTTAGGTCCCAATGACTTCGCCAGTGTAGGTGGCAACGCTGGCCACAGCTGCAGCAGTACACTGAACTCCTTGCTTGCAGCTTGTGGACTCAATTCACTCATCAACATCCTCATTGGCAGGGAACTTGTAATCGTCTCAGATGTCCCTTCACACATGTATGTTAGAATCATGGTAATCGCTACTGCACAAGTTGCTCGTGTACTGAGCTGATGATCATGTACTCCTGCTGACTTACAACACAACCGACTGACAACACAAGTGATTAAATACTTGTTATCAAGTGCGAGAACTGCTCAGCGTATTGCTGCTCCTGCTGCTGCTGGATTCCAGGGTGGGTTGTTCCTGATGCTCATTGGTGCAGCAGCAGCAGGAGCACGGTCAGCTGGCCGGTCCGCAATGACGTACTGCAAAAGACACGTCATGGTCAGAGCAGAAATTGACAGCAGGGATGCTGCTTACAAGTGGGTATGTGGGCGTGTATTTAATCTGCATTGCAGAGATCACCAACATTGTGCAATAAGTTCACTTCAAACATTGTGGCAGCGACAATCGCAACAGCAGCTCTCTCCCACCTTCTATCACACACGCTTGTCATGTGTGTAGTGCACTGCAGAGTCCTACGCCCAGGTTCAGCTGAAGCATTCAGCATGCCATCATGTGACGTGCACCATCACTTGCTTTCAAGCAGGGCACTCTGCGACCACGTGTATGCCCCTTGTTTGAAGCGCAACATGCTACAATACATATAAACGGCTCTGCCCCTTGCTGCTGTCATCGTGTCAGGTCATGCACTGGCTCAGCCAGCATCCCAAATTCCGTAATAGCACTCAAGTATCTGTCATAACAAGCCTTGAAGCATTTGGAGGTTCAGCTAGCCTTGGCAAGCAGCCACGTATTACCACAGGCCTCAATGACAGCACCACTAGCAGCACCCTCAGCTCTCCTGCAGCATATGTGCCAGCACTGGGTGACCACCTGCTGCAGCAACAGGGCAAATGGATACACATACACAGGGCTAGGAACACCACCGGCCAAGCTCAATACTCCAAGTGAGTCGCCTATGACCCAGTGTTATGTACAGAACACTTATACTGCCTAAGACTGCAAGGCACACGTATGCTTTCCCAGACTGCAAGTCAGCAATGAAGGTTTACTGGGGAGGTGTCGATTGTTGCAGACTGAGTGATGGCAAGATATGCGGTCAGAACCCATTGTATACGCCATAAAAAGCCTCTGGCAGTACCCTGTGAAGTGCTGCCCCTGCCCTGTGCCATATCGTCTGTAAACCTGTATCATGTATTCCTCCAGGCAGCAGCTGGAGACCCTCACTATCAGCATGTTGGGCACCAGCCGGACACCACTAGACGCTCTCATATCAGAGGCAGCTGCCAGCTACGAACAGAGTCAGAGTGACCGGACAGGAGTGCATTGTGCCTCTGAGGGCTACTGGTTGCAAGTTGGCAGCAGACCTAAAAGGCCACTCAGAACGGTTGTGTTGCCGCCTGGTCAGGTGGGCAGGGGTCGTGGGTGGGTGGGTGGTTGGGGGGGGAGGCGGCGGAGGATATGCGGATGAATGGGTTGAGTGCAGTCTGGGGGCAAGCTGAGTGACTGCAGTGGTCAGGAGAGGTGTATTGTATCCAAGTGTCAATGCCGTTATTGCATGCACGAGCTTAGCAACTGCTAGCAACACGCAGGCCAGTACCATGCAGAATCTGAGGGTTGTATTGTTGAGTTGTGCCAGGACCTGAATCTGCCTGGGGCAAAGCTGATCGCAGTGGTGTTTGCTAAAGCTGGGAGCTGTGAATCAGACTCGAATTCAGACCATAACCTTTGCAGTAGCAGCATTGCACCAGGGGACTGTGTCCTGCTGTATCCCACCTGATGGCTGGGCCTTTGTATATAATGGATCTCTGCACTCAAAAGAATGGTGTGCACTTACTTGTATTCATACTTCATGCTTATTTGGGCTGTGTTTGTTGCAGGCTGAGTCGCTGCTGTCCGACTGTGCTGAGTTTCTTGGCAGTGAGCAGTGGTATGCTCATCACGGCATACCTTACAGGAGAGGGTACCTGCTGCACGGACCACCAGGTAAGAGACAGCAGCGACACTTTTGGAGCAGCTTGAGCTCAGCTCTGGCCTCTCATTCAGTGGCAGAGCATGCTCATAGCAGTTGAGCCTTAAATATACACAGTTGTCCACATTCGTCACAAAGCAGTTGGGGGTGCAGGGAGGTGAACACAGAGTGTGGTGTGTCCTGGTTTGTTGACTGTCTTGTACATACAGTGATCACTGAACATAACCATACAGGAAGCATAACATTCAGTAGAACAGGGGTGGCCACACATGCTGAGCTCATTGCAATTGACTGCCACCGCACTCTTCAAGGGCGATGCAGCGCAGCAGGCAGCAAATCAACCCATGCACTAGGTCGACTTACACATTATATGCTTCGCTGGCGGACCTGAGAACATCAGTCCTTGCACGCCAAGTCATGGTGCCACTTCCCAGATCGGCAACCAGCTGAAAACCCTATACAGGCTTGACAACTCTCAGCTTGCAACACCTCAGATCTGATGCTGGCCGCTCCTAGCACACTCCTACTGTCAATGGCCGCTGCCTCAGAGTGCTGCTGCTGCTGCTGCTCTGGTGATGCAGGGACCGGCAAGACCTCCCTGGTGATGGCTCTAGCAGGAGCACTAGGGCTAGACATACACCTGATAACCCTTTCAAGTCCATCCATGACAGATGAGAAACTCAGTGACTTGCTCAACACGGCAGGAGAGAGGTCCATCCTGCTGCTAGAGGACGTTGATGCCGCCTTTGTTGACAGAACAGCAGCAGCAGGTGCAGCCAGCAGCAGGGTGACATTCTCAGGCCTGTTGAATGCCATTGATGGTGTGGCAGCACAAGAAGGTAGACTGCTGTTCATGACGACGAATCACATAGAACGGTTGAACAATGCGCTCATCAGGCCAGGTAGAGTGGATGTGCGGTGTTACCTAGGGCCTGCAACGAGGGATCAAGCAAAAAGCTTATTCGTGTCGTTCTACCGGGACTTGCCGCATCTGCATTTGCAGCCAGATAGAGGCAGGGCTGATGGACAGACTGATATGGCAGCAGCAGCAGCAGTAGCACCTGGGCATGTTGTAGCAGTGGCAGAGGGGGTGGCACCTGCAGATTTGCAGGATGGTGGATCAAGTGTCGAAGCACAGCTACTGCAGCAGCAGCGCTTCATAGTCAAGCAGCAGGGAGGTGATCAACCAGAACACGTAGCTGAGCAAGCATCAGCAGCAGAATCTGGGAGGGACAGCAGTCATGCAAACACAGCAGTACCAGGGCAACAGCTTCAGCCCCCACAGCAGCAGCAGCAGCACTGGAAGGAGCACCAGCAGCCAAGATCCTTAGGTCTGGTGTCAGCCGCAGCTGATGCTAATGTTGAGACAGGCACATCACTCAACAGGGAGAGCATCCTGGAGGAGCTAGCAGCCAGGTTTGCTGATCAGCTGCCTGATGCAACAGTCAGCATGGCGCACCTGCAAGGATACTTGATGACTTACAAAGCTGATCCATGGGCTGCAGCAGCCAATGTGCAGCAGGTCTTGACACAGCAACACCACAAAAGGCTGTAGTGTTGGCTGGAACTTCATGCAGAGGCTCTGTATGAACGGGGCCAGCTGTCCAGCTCAACTGGTGGGTGGGTGTGGATGATGTCGGCCAGAGTTGTCTTGAAGTATGGTGCCGATGGCATGATTGCTGTGGTTTATGGGCAGCTAATAAAAGGTGCTAGTGTACACTAGCAGGCCTCTTGCGCCTCACCTGAGGTTGATTCATTGCCCTGCGATGTAGTGTTGTTGGGGTGACAACGATAGCATCACACAAGTTGCACACACGTCATAAGTTGACCAGCACACCAGGTGTATATATATAAGCTACCCACCAGCCATAGCACTGTGGCCATCGGCCCCGCGCCCCATTTCAGAGGCGGAAACAACAGCAACCAAAGCAGTAATTCTATCACTGCCATACTTGCATCGAGGTGTGTTCGAATTGTTTGGTGCTGAAAGGGCGTTCACTCAAAAGCACGTGCATAATGTTGAAAGCCAGCAGCTGATGTTTATGGCAACTTGCAATCCCACGAAGCATGCAGTTAAGAGTTTCACACTCGGAAACTTGTCCACTGGCCAAGAAGAAAAAGAATTACCGCTGGCCAAAGTCGTCTGCGAGATGATGCATTGACACCTGTCGGCTCCCAAGCACATCAGCAACACACAGGGTTGAGAACGGACAGTCTGCATGTTGGCACCAATGATGGACATTGCCACCGGCCGACATTGTCAATGACTGACCACTACTACTGCTGGAGCGTCTGTTATGTGGCTAACAACCACACAGCAGACACTCCTTACTAATGGCAATAATCTGATACATCCTGGAACGTACTGTAAGGATGCAGGCACAAGAACAGCAGAATGACGCCCTGGTCACAGTCACCTCAACATCTATTGGCAGCGCAAGTGAAGGATGCATATGTTGAACTTCTTGAACATTGAATGTTCGTGTCTACTATTGAGTTTGACACAGAAGCAACAGCAAAAGTGGAATAATAGCACACTTGATGCATTGGCAGCCATGCAGAAGAGGTGGAAGTTACGCTAGACACCGCAGTACTCAGAACTTTGTACTGATCCAATGAAAACAGCAGATCAACACAGGCTGGTTGTAGGATCCTAGGATCTTGCAATTAACAGTGACATAGCAACAGCACAGTACTAGTAGTAATCCACTATGTGACAAATGTGTGTGCTGAAATGCACAGTAGATTCCCGCCTGCTGTCCGTGACCTTGCAGAGCGAACATGCACCACAAAGCATCTACTGCACTCAAAGCAATACTTTGAGTTTCCTGCGATGCGCATCGCAGGCTCGTATGCACTGAATAGTACAGTCCTGACCGCACAAAATATTCCAACATGCAGGCAATGGACAGACAAGGAGCTGATTGCGGGCTGGAATGGACAGTGCAGTGTTGATTGCACTCAGTAAGATGCAGGCTGAATTGTATGATAGACATGATTGATGCACATGATACACTCAAGCAGGATACAGAGTTTGTACCTTGGACTCTGGTCTAAACAGACCTTAATCACCAAATTTTTGTCATAGTCACCAGCCTGTGTAGGTTTTGGGCATAACACTGCTGTAAATAATATGATCAGTGGCTTTGAGTTGTGAGCGAACATGAGATACAATGGTGTGCTGCAGAAGTGCAGCTCAGATGCAGTGTCTGGCATGTTAGCAATCAAACATCACAACGCACACCAGGCAAATCACATGCTGTATACATATCACACATACTTCTACGTCATTATCAGCTCGGTGCAAGCTGCTATGGCATCCGCAGGTTCACACTTGTTCAGGTCCCGCAGGGGCATCTAGGCGACTCGCTACAATGGTGCTGCGGTCTAGAAATTCTTGCACAACA
Source organism: Coelastrella sp. UTEX B 3026 (assembly GCA_002588565.1). Classification (NCBI taxonomy): domain Eukaryota; kingdom Viridiplantae; phylum Chlorophyta; class Chlorophyceae; order Sphaeropleales; family Scenedesmaceae; genus Coelastrella; species Coelastrella sp. UTEX B 3026. The sequence continues at coordinate 126 of NSMO01014841.1, read as the reverse complement.
GGAACATGCTTGGAGAGCACTGCGTCCAGTTTCTCTAACTTTTCAGGCCTGCTACCTGCTATACACCTTGCAATATAAGGCGTGGCAATCAGCACGTGCATGACGCTGATGCACAAGCTCACAAGA
>NSMO01014840.1:0-11867 GCA_002588565.1 Coelastrella sp. UTEX B 3026 | reverse complement strand
TGTGCAGCTGCTTTTGCACCACATCCACTGCAGGACTGCCAAACACACTGACGCAACCACCTGCATTATCACTGCTCCTACAAACGACGTCCGCTGTTGAGCCATTGCTGCGGTAGCCGCTGTTGCGGTGTATGATGCTATAGCCTGCAAAACTTTGAGGCTCTGTTAGCTGGTGCGTGCCTGGTAGGCCGAGGCAGAGCCACATTGGCACCGCTAGTCCCAGAAGCAATGTGAAATGTGTGACATAGATCACGCCTGAATCCCTCTCGTCTACAAAGTCCTGCACGCGAGGCAGCAAACAATGCAGACACATGTCAGGTGACTGCCAAACCCAATACTCAGCATACCACCCCCCAAAGACCGGGAAACAGGAAGCCCGGTCACAACATTGAAGGCATGCTGTCACTAACAGCAGACCTGAGGGCCCAGGCAGTTGCTGTGACCATTCGCCATTCCCTGAAGCAGAGCTGAACTGTACTCAACAGGCTGGGCAGCTCAGAGGACAGCTGGGCAACACACACTCAGCATAGCAAAGGTGCTGCACCTAGTGCGAATGAGGACCACACAGACCTGCATGAACTTCTGAACAGCTTGCCCCAATCCTAGCAATTGCAACTTCCTAAGGACCTCCAGCAACACCAAGGCTGCAAAAGCGATGGCCAGTGACAGACAGAGCAGCTGCAGGTCCCAGAAGAACACTGGCACAAACAAGCCGCCAGCCAGTAGATGATACACCTTGCGTATGACAATCTGCAGCACAGGGACCACCACCGACACTTGGGGTGAGGGCAGAGGACTTGGTGTTGGCTTGAGACCAGAGGAGTTGGTTGAAAAGCCACAGCACTGCCAAGTCATAGGCACATCCCACAACACGCTGGCCACTTGTATGGCCTAGCATCAAGAGTACATAACACCCACCATTGTCCGCACAGCTGTGGGCAACACCTGTCTAAGACCATGCAGGCTTTGCACTCCTAAGTGTGCTGGCTAGATCAGCCACTGCGCTATGAGGCCTCTGAACTATACTGCAGGAACGACTAACGCGGTCTATAGTGCCTCAGAAGTGCTGCGTCCACAGCAGACACAAACATTGTGGAGAAGAGCAGCAACAGGCAAACAGTCAAGACCTCACCTGCGGCACCTGGCTATGACTGGCCCATAACCTCAGCCCGGGCAAAGTGACAGCCAGCAGAACCACCCAATACAGCAGCACCAGCAGCCGGCCTGGCCTCGCAGGAAGAAACTCTAACAGAGTCCAAGCAGCAGCGGATGCCAGCCACAGCATAAGAACCGCGATGCTGCTGCCCAACATACTGATGCCTAACCAGCTGCACACGCTGCTGAGCATGCTGCTAGGTTGCTGTCTGACTCGGCTGCTGACTGTCTTGCTGTTGCTCTGCAGGATGACTACCAGACCATGCAGTAAAAGACAAACCAAAAGCACTGCCGCTAGGATGAGCGTGACCACTGCAGACAGGCCAGCAAGGGTCAAAGCTTGCTGGTGCGCTGCATTGCTGCAGCTGCCCAAGCTGCCAAGCTGCTGCTGCATTTTCTGCGGCAACACACTACACACGGCTGCAGGAATATACAACGGGGCATAGGACACTGACTGTACAGCTGCTACTAGTAATCCTGCGGCACCCTGTGCTGCCATTGCCCCCTCTCCTATGCTGAAGCACCCGGGAAGAATTTGCATTACAAGGCAGTATAGTGCTGGTGCTGCTCCGCCGCCCAATACAACTGCTTGAAACCCGATTGACATGTTGCTGCTGCCTGCTGTTGTCAGACCCGGCACTCCTCCACCGCAGCTAGCTGCAATGGCTGCTAAGCTTACTAGCATCGCTGGTTGAAATAACTGAGCTACATTGAACATGCTTTGACTTTGTCGCTGCTCTTGACTCTGAGTTGCTGTCTCCCCTGTATGTGCAGGATGCTGAACATGTGGATGCTGTTTCAAGTGTGGGTCTTCGGATATGCTATTGCTGTTGTCTGTTGTGCTGTTCACGCTATGCAGTGCTGATGTATGTTTCGTTTGTATGTACACTGTAATTAGGATGGCCAGTGCTGCTGCGCACGACCCAAGGAACCAGTGATAGAGTGTGCCTGCGGCGCAAAAGATAGCAGTTTAGCTTGCACCACAGGCTGCAGCAGCTGCTGCCTTCCCGAACAGAGCTTCAGAGCAGTGTCACTGCAGTACAGGACTCAGGGCTGATGCCAAAGAGCTGTGCTGTCAGGTGCTGTGGACGGTGAATGCCAACAAGGCTACGCTGAGCAGAGTGACATCATGTTGTGTGTTTCCACACTGATAAGCACCTTGAGGCACTGTTGCGGCTAGGGCTGCCAGCACAGAGGGCACTGCCAGAACTCCATGAGCAAGACCATGCGAGTCACTCTTCCTCAGTTGATACGGCGACACTGCAGAGCAGACAGCGAGCAAGGTCAGCATCACGACACAGAGACTGGATAGGAACAGACTGCTACTGCTGAACAAGCTTACCCAGCTGTAGGCTTCCAAACTCCAAGAACAGCGACAGCCCGTGCACAAAAGCCAAGCAATGACCGCCCAAGCTCCATTCTGCATGTCGGGAAAGCCTGTCAAGCGACAGTGGGTGGTAGCAAACAGTACAACTGCCACCTGCTGCGCTGCGTACCATGGGAGCCGGCCCGTAGCACAGCCTGGTACAGTAGGAGCCCAGATAAACATATAAGGCCAACTTCAATCTGCTCCCGCTGCCAAGCGCCTCGTCCGTCCCAAGGCGCCTTGCGAGCGGGTAACTTGCGGCTCATGTCACAGACAACCGCTTTATCACGAGCTTACAAATACAAACCATCTAAGCACATTAAGCTTGAGGTGTGAACATGGCCGATGCAGACGAACGAGCACAAGCTTGGACGCTGCAGCCCTCTGTAGGCACTAACCCAGCATTAGGAACTACATGAGACTCAATTCAGGGCTGCCCTCGTCACCGGAGGCACGCCTGGAGTCGCCAGCAACGGTATCTACTTGAAGCATAACTTGTCACTGTTTGAAAGCTGCCGGTGGCAGCATCGAACGTCTGAGCACCAGCACTCGTTATGTTTACATTCGGTTGAGGTCTTTTGATGCGTGCTGAACCTGGTTCAGTTGGCGCATTGTCAACCCTAAACTTTGACCCCCAGCTGGGCATGTACGCCTTGTAGACTGGCCCCTGGCCCTAAGGCGATGCAAATGCTTGAACCTGGCACTTTGCATAATTTTGCAAGTTCCTGGCAACGCTGGTTTCGCCAGAATTGCGCCAAAACATGTTCATGGCAGCTAGAAACTGCAAACTAGCAGGTTGAAGGCAGATCCAAGCACCGCTGCCTCATGGCACGTTTTTTAAGCTGGGAGCATTTAAATCGGGAGCAAATAGCTGCGTTAAGATGTGGAACTAAAGACGCCGGGGCAGGAACGGCTCGGCAGATCCTCAAGCAGTATGTAGCTGAGCAGCTGAGTCGGGACCAGTTGCGCAATGATATAGTGCTGGACTTGTACTCATACACGCTGCAGCAAGGGCAGGTATGGCTTTGATCTCAGAGCTCCATTGATTTAGTTCATCTCGCAGCTGCTAGGGGGTTCAGCTCGCCTGGCTTTACTGCAGCTTCTATGCCGTGATAGTTCTAGCTCCTGCAGGATAGCTCTTTACAGCAGCAGCTGGAGCTGCTAATGCAGCTTGGTGCTGCTTGATGCCTGCACCATTGGTGCAAACTTAGGTCTTGCACAGCAGATGATATGATATGCCGCTGCATGCAGGCATGGGGCTTCGATGATGAGCGCATCTCATGCCTGTTTGGTTTGGTCAAAGAGGTCCATACAGCGTCTGTAAAGCAGCGGCTCACCATTGAGCGCAGTTTTGCATTCTTCAAAGACAGCCTGATCAACCACAGCATACAGCGGTAAGCATCCAGCAGGTGCAGTGGCAACCGGGCAGCACAAGCAGCCTCAATTGTACAGTCTCTCACGAAGTGTGCACTCGCAGTTTGCTACTGCCACCAATCAGTTCAGATCTGCTCTACCGTGCGGTCTATCCCGAGGAAACCAGGCGTAGCAACAGCATGGCATATAATCGACCTGTGTGATGCAAGTATCTATTCCTGCAAGCTGGTAGACCAGTGCCAGATGTCCTGCACATCAGCATCCAGCAGACTTACGTTGCACCTGTAGCATCCCCTGATGAGTGCTGGACTATGAGTTAAGGCACTTGTGCCCTTGATCTGCCATCTAACAGGCCGCCCTTCAGCATAGGGGTGTTTTCACAAGCAGAGATGCGCAGCATATTGGACTGGATGTTGGATACATACTACAGGCACTACAAACTGTACCAGTATGCATTCACTAGCAGGTGGGTCAGCACAAAGCTTCCATAACACAACACAGTAGTGTCATAACCTGGCACAGCAGTGGTTAGCGCACGCCCCCGTCAACATGTACAGCGCTTCTGCAGCTGTGTGCAGGAACAGCGTCCCTTGACTCCAGGCCGCACTCAGCAGCATTGTTATCACACCTGCATGTGCAGTGCACTTTCAATGAGCTGCCTTGCCAGGCTGTGTTTAGCCTTAGACCTGACTTGCTGTCTGACAAACCCACCAGAATGCACCAGTTGCTGACTGGAACAGGACAGTGCAATAGCACGCATACGCCTTGAAAGCCAGACCAGAATACCTGGACTGTGCTATGCTGTGGCACGCAGGGTGACCATGTCCATTACAACCTATCACCCCACCAGCTTGGTTGAACTGGTGCCTCAGCTGCCGCCCCTGGCTGATGCAATGACAGAAGAGCAGCACCAGCAGCAGCTGGATGAACAGCAGAAGCAGGTGTGGCACCACGACCACGAGGCATAGCAACTGAGCAGTCAAGTTGCTGCAGTTATTCTTGCCTCGACCAGTCCCGTTCACACCAACTGGCCCTTCTCAGGCAGCATGAGCGTGATATCGTCGGCTTCATATGCTCAAGGCGCACCTGCAAATAATGGGCATCTGCCGCAGTAAAGAAGCAGTGCTGCTGTGTGTGAACTGGGTTCATGTGCCGTGCTCAACTGAAAGTTGCCACATTGCTGAACAGGCTGCTGCAGTCACTGCTGGTGCCAGGCTGCTGCAGTCACTGCTGCTGCTGGGCGCTTTTCCCAGCTGTCCACACAAGCAATCCACTGTTTGGCCGTCATCAAGCCCATTCCATAGCGTCTGCTTGGGCCTGCAGGATGAGGAGCGTCGGCGAGCTGAAGAGGCAGCAGCTGCTGCTGCAGCAGAAGAAGCCCGAGTGCGTGCACTGCAAGAGGAGTATGAGGCTAGCCTTCCGGATGACATTAAAGACAGAGTGGTGGCGGCTGTGGAGCGAGAAGTGGTGCGTGTAGACGGAGTGTTGATCACACAGTGCCTCTGCTTAGCTGCATCTCCACAGCATCTTAACAGCATCTTAGTAGCGATCCAACAACATCTTAACAGCATCTTGATGGCATCTAATTAGCATCTTGACAGCATCTTAACAGCATTTTAATGGCATCTTAACGGAATCTCAACGGCATCATGAATCTGGCATGCAACCATGCACAGCAGGTAGGCATGAGTGTGCAGGGTAGGAAGACTTGCAGGCATCAGGTATTGAGGAAGTTTGGCGCTGGCTCATACAAGGCTTGCCATCATGGGATATTCGTCTCACAGTCCTACAGCGCATCAATTGTCCAGCAGCACACAGTCTGAAGATAAAGATAATGCATTAGCTGTCCTTTTGTGTGTGTGTGCAATGACCCTGCCATAATACTGCTACCATAAGTTACATACTTTTTTAGTGTGCGTATCCGGCTGCATAAGCCGGACATAAAAGCGAAAACAGAGAGTGAGTGCTTGACAGGGTTTCATCTGGTCTTATCCTTTGTTGGTTGCAATCGGTTTCCAATCGGGTGTGGAGAGTACCATTCTAGATGGTGAGGTATCCACTGCAACTTCTCTCTCTCTATAAGCATAATGTGACTTTGCAAAATTATATTTAGCTAGGGATTCAAGCGGCAATGTGGCCACACCAGCAGAGGGTTGTGCCCCCAATTCAGCAGTCACAGTGTCACTCAGCAACAGCATGACCACACCAACTGATGTCGTGCCCACATCCTGCATGCATGTCACAGGGGTACCTCAAGAAGAAGATGGAGGAGCAGTTTCAAGCACAGCAGAAAGGCCTGCTGACACGTTTAGCAGAGTTAGAAGCAACAGCGAAGGCGTCCGCTGCTGCAGCACCAGCTCCTGCAGCAGCTGCACCAGCAGTAGCAGCGGCACGGCCAGCTTCTAGAGGGCCATCGCAGGCTGGGTCAACAACAGGCTCCCGACCGGCGTCGGCGGTCAAAGGTGGCGCATGAGCCAGCAGCCAGCCAACCACACCATCACAGCTCGCTAGCCGCACAATACTGATACGATGAACTCCATCAGTTGTAGCCTCGGGCTGGTGTTGCACCAGACACCCCCTTGGGCCTGAACCAGTTGGGGCAGTGGGTTTATGTCTGAAGAATAACTGTTACCCATCAGCCTTAGCCTTACGGCCATCGGCCCCGCACCCAGTGTTTCTCAGGCGGTTTATGTCTATGTCATTGTCTCAACAAGGGCTGGAGGTAGCGGCAAACCACGCTTGTCAAACCAAAGGTGCCAATGCCTGGTCACTGCTATCTCGCTATGGGCAACTGATGGTAGTACTACTATGCATATCATGATGATATACATAACATACCAATCGTGAGCACTCTGGCCATTGGCCCTGGGCGTCAGGGACATACGCAGTACAGCAGCACAAGTGGCAGTAGTTAATATTAGTGTTCGCATCATGCGATTTGATTGGGTGCTTCAGTCCCAAAGGCCTTGCGGCCGGAAAGGGCAATTCTTCTTCGTCTTGGGTGCTTCAGTCCGAGCTGGCCTCCGACGTACGGTACCGCCTGCCGCCTCCGAGAGTCTGCACGAAATGTCGACTATAGGGCATAGCTATGCTGTATGTGTGACGCCAACTGGTATAAACGTTGTATTTATATAGGAATCCAGGCGGCCAGTCTTCGCCGAGAGTGAAAAGGATTTTCGCCGGAAACCCCATGGGGTCACCAGTGAGCCGGCGACGCCGGACTCCTGGGTACTTCCGCCGGTACCACCGACATTCGACTGAAAGGGGCAGATTGCCGGACACGACCTTGGATTTGACGGCGCTGACCTCGCTAATAGCCTTCATGTGTTTGGCGACTACAAGCGAATATGCAAGATGACGCAGGCAGTTCTTGCGCCCTTGTCTCTTCGTGCGCAGCAGTACAGCATGTTCAGCAAGGCGACACGCGTGCTGCTGTTGTTGGTAGTGGCGCTCGCTGCTACGGTAGCGCAAGGGCAAACCCCGATCGCCAAGTGGGCCACAGATGCAACCAAGCTGCAACTACTGCCGGGCGTAGAGACGAGTGCCAAGATATCGCCATGTTTGATGTTCCGAGCGACGACGAACCTGTCAGCGGATGTGATACCAGTTCAGTGCACGGCCAACCCGATGTATTTACTGGTAAGCGATGCAGCAAGCAACTGTGCGTTGCCGGTCGGCTGCAGCTATCTGACTTGATGCAAGTCCAAAGCACCCATCATGGCATGGCATCCACAGCAGTAGCTATTCCCTCTGCTACAAGCTGTGATACTGTCTAGCTTGCTATATGCTGTTCAACCCGCCGAATGCAAGTCACATGGTGCGCTGTTCTGCTGTTCTGCTGTTCTTCTGCAGCTGAATGCACCCAGTGTGTATTGTGCTATTGGAGGTCGGCTGTGCAGTAACAAGCATCAGCTGAACACACAGCACCCCCCTGCTTTTATTCCTTTTTAAAATGCCTCAAACCTCTGCTGCACTACCATCGTACGCATTGCTGCAGGCCCAGACTTACAGATGGATGAAAGATACTGCTGCCAACCCTCATGAAGAGCCCAAGATGCAGTTGTGGAGGAACAGTACTGCTGTAGCGGCCCCAAAGAACTTTACAGCAACGCTAGCACGCAAGTGAGTGGCACTTCGGGCTGCCAGTAGGCTCCTGCTGCTGTCACAAGGCTCAACCTGTGCTGTGTGACATCGGCCATACTGCTCATAGTCTGTCAGGAAGCCTGCAGCAGCATGACATTCAGGCAGTCATCTGATAACAATCCACGATGCAGCGCGTGCAGGACGATACTAGAGGGTCTCATGACAAGCTGAGAAAGCTAGCACAGCAGTACCAGTCGCGCTCTGGCTTTTCTGTTTCAGTCACAGCTGGCTGTGGCATTGTATTATCCTGCAGCTTCAAAAGTCGTTATGGCTGGCTCTCACAGCAGTGCTGCGACAACAGCCACACACTTGATACAGCAAATGCATACTGTCCAATGTTGTTCATTGGCAGGGCGCTGTTCCGCATTGCTCAGAAGCAGCACTGGTGTAATCAGTACACAGACAAGGCCAAATGCACCACCGACACCCGCACACCCTGTACATACATCCAGGATGACAGACTCACCTATTCCCTGGGCCTCAATGCTAGCAACAGCTCATGCGTTTACTACACCCAGTGTAAGTATGGGAGAAGCTTTGTCTAGCCACAACATCAAGCACCAGAGCAGTTGGGCAGGTGGACAGCTGTTAATCAACATTGGCTAGGCGAGACAAGCAGGGCTCTTTGGTTGTTGCTTAGCTGTAGAAGCTATGCTTTGCAACTCACGTGTACACACAGCATGTCAGCACTTCCAGAAGATTGGCTCCTGCCTTGTCACAGGTCCCTCCTTCCGACCAGCGGTAAGTGCCCAAATGCTCTGTACACTGCTGTTGACAAATATTCTATGCTTGGTGTGTTATGCTATAAGTTAGCAACCGTGTACGTAGAGGGAGTCTGTGAGGCTTGCGTAACAACGATCTCGCATGGTCTTCACACCCTGCCATTGCTGTTGTGTCATATGTGCAGCGTCTTTTTTCCGCGTGTTGATTTGGGAGATGTACCAACTGGAGAACCACACCAGCAACCCTGAGACACTGGCTGGAGCTCTCAATTGCCTGTGGCCACCTTACAAACGACAGGCCGTGGAGTGTGACAGCGATAAGGTGGGCTTTGCGTTGCGCTAGATGGCCTCAGCACCATGTGTTCTCAGTATCAAACGTCCTCTAACGGTAGGGAATGTACAAGTCGCCCCGACACACACATTACCCTCCCTTAACTTACGCTAGCGCTCTCTTGAAAGCGCTATGTGGAGCTCATTATTCATCCAACGTCCTCGGCCCATGTGCTGTCAGGGTTTGAGAGTTTATCTAGAACACGCATGAGTGGATCAGCTGGCATACCTCTAACATGGTGCCAGGCTGCTGATAGATCGGCGGGTTGAAGAAGTGGCAACGTCTGATCGTACATCAACTGGTACCTTGCCAAAGCCTCAGCAAAGCCTTAGTAGGCTTATGAGTGTTTGCAACCACCCAACTGATATCTCATAGAGTTAGCCATCATGGTTTGCTATACACTGCACATCTCCTTGACAGACCGACCCACATTGAGATATTGGTGGCTAAACATCCGATGGAATTTCACTTTAGCAACCAGTCTCTTGCAGGCACCAACCGCCTGCAGCAGCGGCAGCCTGCCACCTTTCAATCAGGGAGTGCACGTGTGCTTGATGAACAGCCCCATCTGCTCCGCTGGCTTCACCGCAGGTTGACAAGTTCTGTGCAAAACTGCCACCCTGGTGTAAACCCTTGGTGGACACTTTCAGGTGATAACCTAACTTCGTTGATGATCCCAGTATACAGGGTGCTGCTGTTTTGGCACTGGGACTCAGCACTGATACCGATGATACCGGTCAGCACCGGCATCATGCGTGAAGCAGGCTGCATCACTAGTTACAGCAGGCTACTGAAACAGGCCATGATTGTTTACTGCTAAGACCTGTGCCACAACATAGTATGACATTGATAGTTTGTTTTCATGCGGCAGTGCATATTGCCATCCTTGGCAAACTGTTCTAGACTTTCTAGAATACGATTCTTATTTTGCTTGAGAAAATCATACCAGGCAAATCATGAGTGACTCCAGCGGCTACATTCCCCCTTACCCGCTCATGTCCTGTTGCAACAGGTTCTCTTGCCAGAGTTCTCATGCTCTAGACGACTGGCGCAAAAGCAGCCAGTACACCAACGATGACTTCAATGCTACACAAAACATGTATCGCTCAGCCATGCAGCGTCTGTACTCTGCCACACTGCCGACTGACGTGTACAACAGTGCATGGGGTGACAGCTACACCAGCTGGTTCCTGTATCAGGTACAGTATCAGCACCCTAGAACACTCTGAGTGCTAGCTGTGTGTACACTTGCACCATGACTGCACTGGGCACTGCACAAGGCTTGCAGCAGTAGTATAATATAGCAGTACTGACGTAGAAGCAATATGACGAGTTATGGACACAGAGTCACCACGGTGGTGTTGTCAATGTTTTCAAGTGTGCCATAGGAACAGGTATTGGCTCGGTGTGGAAGTGCTTTCAAGCGGGCCAATCATCTGCTGCTGAATCTGCTGAATGAAGCTATCTAGGCGCAGCTGACAGGTCTGGCAGCTGTTTGTTTGCCTGTTTCTCTCTGAGATGAACAACCAAGTAAGGGCCACAATTATATGCCACAGTGATCATGCTACTGACGTTGTGTGCAGTTCACCGGTGCCCTCAAAGGCATGGAAGCTTGGATGTCAAATACCACAGGCATGACTCACGGGAGCACCTACCCCAGCCAGTTCTCACGAGCAACTGTTTGCAGCAAGTTCAAAACAGAAGCGGAATGTGTCAACCCAGATCTTCAGGATGCAGCGGAGAATGAGACAGGCGCATTTGCAGGTATGCTTGTCGACATGCTGGCCAGCTGTTGGTTGACTGCTTGCATTGCATCGAGTGCTGTTATGCTGGTTACGGGGGAAGTGTGTCAAGGCAAGGCAATGGTGATACCACATCAATGTGTTACTTGAAGTAGCATCTGCTCCAGTGTACCTGCCAGTTTGTCCACTTTGTTGCTAGCAAGGGACTGCTTGCTAGCTATAGCCTTTTGTAGCTTTGCATGTCAAGCGGGTCCAATATGATGCTACGTAGTGAAAAGTGGCTGTAAACCTCTTTCCTCAGCACTTCAGCAAGCCAGCGAATGACTGATGAGGTCTGACCATCATGACCATCACAAGTCATGGTATCAATCCTTGTACTTGCGACATTACTGGAGCCCCCGGCAGGGTATCACTCTCTTAGCTTCTCAAACCTCACGCAACACGTTGCGTCTCTGCTACACCGTAATGGCTAACTAACTGTATTTTGCTATGCAGATGCATCTTACTGCTCTTGGTCCCGTGAGCAGTTGATTCCCGGCATGAGCAACGCAGACAACCCGGACTACCCCAGAAGACGCTGCCAACTCAGCACCAAAGCCCGCCTGCAAGCAGCTGTCATCACAGATGGCACACGAGGCAGCCCAGACAGCAAAGACTCAGGACCTACAGGCTATCTGAAGGCTGAGAGTGACTTGCTCACTTTCCTGTATGACAACTTGTTTCATACGGACGCTAAGCATCGACCAGGCGCGTCAGAAGGGACTTGGTGTGGAGATCCGTTAGATTGTAGGGTTGTGCCGTTGGACACTGATATGGTGTTTCCGGCGTGGGTGCCTAGTCAGCCTAGAGGCTCTGCCAGCGATTGTGAAGCAGCACTGTCTGAGGTGTGGGAGGTATAAAGCATCCTGTATGATACTGAGCCCAAAAGTATCAGACTGTAGGAGCTCTGGGTTGGCTGGCAGTAGCAGCAGTAGCCGTGGTTTGTGGTGTTACAAAGGAGCATTGACGACTGCATAGTCTTGCTTAGGGGGGGC
>NSMO01014839.1:0-11885 GCA_002588565.1 Coelastrella sp. UTEX B 3026 | reverse complement strand
AGCTGTGCGCTGGCGTTAGTGACAGAGGTATTGAGCAACTGCCAGGGTTGCTGCAGTTGAAGTTCTTGGATCCACGTGGAGTGCCTGGTGCTGCTGTTGCGGCACTGTTCAGTAGCATCCAGGCACAGCGACCTCAGGCGTAGCATCTAAGCAGTTAAAGAACAGCTGCCCTTCTGGTAGTCTCCAAATAATCGGAATCCTCAAATCTCGAGATGGCCAATGTCTCCTCTGCATTTCAAGACTGCATCCCGTGGCACGGGATGCAGGCAAGCTGGACACTGTATCCCGCTTGCATCTTGCGTAAAGTGCGTTCTGTGACTTTTTGTTTGCTCACTCACTTGTTCTGAGCGTGAAAGCTGCTAGCCCTGGCAGACTGCTTGGTGGCAGACAGCTGTGTCCCACCACTGATGATGTGATCAGGGTTTTGCAGTTGTCCAGGCGCTTGTTGCCGCCAGTCAGATGCATGCACTGGTCCTGAACGTTTTTGAGGCTGGTCTAGTCAACAGGTGATGGTTTGGGCGCATGTATACAAGTGCTCTGACCTTCCAACAATTCGAAGAGGCGGTGACTGCTGGACTACAGTGTGCATGGTGGTATTCACGTCGACGGGTCTGCTATATACTACTGTATTATAGTACTGGAGTGGTGATGATGCTGCGCAGCATGTGACGTGAACTGAGCTTGTTCCAAGTGGTGCTCAACCGCCTTCGAGTGAATCGCTGACGCTAGGCTGTGCTACCCCGTTTCCTCTAGCCCAGGTTGTGTCCAGGGTATCAACGCCACAGAAATGGAACGCGCAAGCAGCTTGCTGTTGCGCTCAGCTGCCTTGCCACTGGCACTGCAGCATTCAAGTCTGCATTCGGACCCTGCGGCTATCATCAGATTCATGGAAACCAGCAAGCTATCGAAGGCAGCTGTGTTGCAGCACTGTCGAGGCGTTCTACACCTGCCATTCGCTCCCAGGAACGAGCGGCATCTTGCGCAGTATGCAGAGTGGCTAAAGAACCACGCTCAGCTGCTTGGTTGCCTGCAGCTGTGTCCACCGGAGACTGATGGGTTCACCTTCACAACCCAAAAGCTTTGGCAGACCACAGAGTCCCTGGTCGCGAGGGCGCTGCAGCAGTGTGCACAGCAGTATGGGCTACTGTTGGTCAAGCATCTTATTCATGGAATAGCCTACCAGGATGCTGGCAGCATCTTGAAGACTATATCACCTGAGTCTCTGCAGGTGCTACAGCTGCACTGCAGTTGGTACCGCAGCAAAGTCTGTATACACAGCTGCAACCTGTCAGCATTCAGCAAGCTGCAGGTGCTGGGAATGTCCAATTTAACAGAGGAAGGGGCAGCTCTGGTAGTTGCAGCTATACCATCACTGTCCAACTTGAAGGATTTGTCACTGGGTGGAGCCTTCACACCCGCCCAGATGACGATGTTGCAGCAACAGCTACCCAGCGGACTGATAAGCCTGGCACTTACAATCAGTACCGAGGGCGGAACACTAGACATTGAACCGCCATACTTTCCTCTGCAGCTGCAGCAACTACCGTCACTGCAATCCCTGTCCATTGAGAGCATACATGAGGATTGCCAGCTGCCGCAGCAGCTGCTGCATCTGCGCTGCAGGGACTGCAGCACTGTGGACCCGCTGCTGCTCTGCACACAGCTGCAGCAGTTGGAGATTTACTGGGCCAACCGTGTGGCGGATGAGTTGTCTAAGCTCAGCGACTTGACGTCACTATCCAATATCAGCTTGTCATTCCCTACCAGTGCACATGGCGCCTGTGACAAAGCAGCGGCAGCTTTCAGCCAGTTGCCGTTCACGACAGCACTTCGGCAACTCGAAGTCGGCCTAGAAGGCAGCGAAGAGGAGGCTGAGGTGATGCAGTCCAGCACACTGCAGGACCTTCACTGGCTCAGCGGGTTGACCCTTCTCAAGATTTGCGTGGCCGAACAGCCCCTGCCAGTCAGCCCAGAGGAGCTAGGCAGCGCCCTGCAGCGGCTCACATCGCTGCAGCAGCTAGAGTTGTATGCAGACCCCGGGCCACATCTGCTGCAGCCAGTGCTGCAGGAACCACCAGCAGTAGTTGTAACCCTGGTAGACGCAGCAAAGCATGTACTCACCATACTTGAGCATGGCCTGCTGCATGTTGTTGGGGACTTGGTTAGCCCTGAGCTAGCAGCAGCTGTTGCAGCTGCAAAAGCAGCAGTGAACTATGTGGAGGATATTCCAGCAGTTTTGGCAGACGAGCAGCCTGACCTGGCACAGGAGCTGCAGCAGTATGCAGAGGGATTGCAAGTACACATGCAAGAGCACCAGGAACAGCCTGAACCGGAGGAAGTACCCCCGGACATGCGGCCATTGACAGAGGCGATATCAGGGCTGCCGGGGCTGATCAGTTTGAAGTTGAAGGGCCACGGGTTGGACTTGGAAGCTGTTGAGCCACTTACAAAAGCAACACAGTTGACCAGGCTCACTATGTCAGGCTTGGTGAGCTTCTGGCAGCTGATTGAACTGTTTACACTGGTTATTGCTGCTGCTTAGCATTCAATACTTGTGTGCCCTTCACATAGCACTGCGTGTTGTTTGCATGTCTTCGCAAAAGCACCTGCAACACAGGATGCAATGTGTCTGCAGCATTGCTGACTGGCTCAATGGACTGCTGTTTAAATGGACCATGGGTCGACAGCCAGCATTATCGACACACCTCAAATTGGCGTATCTTGTTGTTTGGGCCTCTGAATGATAGGATTGGTTTATACGACTGGAGCCAAGCGCAGCACAAATTGCTTATGATGTGATTCGTCCTCATTCATTCCTGCAGGGCTTTGATGACCTGGCCCTGATCAAGTTGGCATTCAACCTCACAGGACTACAGCGCCTGAGCCTATCTGACAGTGAAGAGCGAGTCACAGATGCAGGGCTCTTGGTTGTTGGCCAAACCCTGAAGCAACTAACAGAGCTAGAGTTGACAAACTGCATAGCAGTGACTGACAAGGGTGTTGCACAGCTGACGGGGCTGCGGTATTTAAGTGTGCTGGACATAATGGGGGCAGTCAATGTGTCGAGTGAGTGTGTTGAGACGCTGCTGAGGGCTGTTACAGAGCAACAGTAGAAAATGGTAGCACATTCTACCATGTATGTAAGCTACCCACCAGCCATAGCAGTATGGCCATCGGCCCCGCGCCCCATTTCGGAGGCGGACACAACAGCACCTTCTACTGTTGAAAGTGACAGCTGTTTCGCAGTAGCGCCGCTGCGAGACAGCTGTCACTTTTGACAGTTGCTTGGGCTGTGGTTTGTGTGAGCTTGGGGCTGGTGTTGGCCCTGGTAGTAACCAACAGCATGGACTGTTGTGCTGAGAATGGTGTGGAAGTTTTACCTGAGCAGTAGGAGCTGAAGTCCTGATTGCTCCTCGTTCCTGTGACCGCTGTTTTGGGCCATCCCTATGAGAGGTTGTCAATTTCTCAGTTGATACCACTTAGCAAAACAACTGTTCTTTCTATACATGTGCAAGAGATTTTTTAAATCCCAAAGCAATAAACGGATTGATAGTTTTGATCAGCAACTGGTGTTGGCGTTTGGGTTTCAGCAGAAAGCATTGGTGCTCGCAATTGGCTTCTCATGTTGACTTGTGTGCTCGTACAACCTGCCGGCATTGAAAATGTGGTGCGTTGCGTCCAATGTTTAGTCATTTAGGAACATGTCAGAGCATAGCTGTAGCGCAGGTGGCGGGTAATCAGAACGCACTACCGGTGATCCCAAGATCCAGCAAGATTTACTTTTGATCAGTAGCTGCAGTCGTTGAAGTGCCAGGCGCCAGCGCACAATGTGTCTGAACCACATCTTCATTGTATACTATACTATAGTAACTGTTATGAAAATCATTATAATATTAAAACATCATTATGATATTATATGCTGGTTATAACAGAAGTAAAAACTTCATAATACTCTGTGAACAGTGAGAACAGGCATGGATCAAAGGCAGAAGTATACATGCTTTATGCCATAGGCTTACGCCTATTGATATACTTTGGTAACTGTGTATGATTTCTCGTTGCTATGAGAGAACCAGCAATTCACCTTGTATCGTGGCGTGACTTGGCTTCCGGTCCGTATGTTCACAAAGTATTATGTTCACAAAGTGGGTGTCCGTATGTTCACAAAGTATTATGAAGTTTTAGAACCAAAATTCAAACTACAGTTACTTCTGTTCAGGGTTTCCCGCCTTGAAGGCGTCCCGGAGGGTGGTCTAAGAAGAAGAAGAAGAAGAAGAAGAATAGGGTGGCCTAATCTAGGTGTGTCAGTGTGGCTGAGCCACCAAGTGTGTCCCAAAGGCCTTGCAGTCGGAAAGGGTAATTCAATCTTTCAAGTTCTTCTTCACCTTGCAGATCCAAGTGGTGATCAGTCATGACTGCTTAGACCCGGACCTTGGGCAACTACAGCGGCTGTGTTACCTACTGGCCGATGTAACCATCTAGCCGATACCATGGCAGTTGGTTGCTTCGCTGTGGCCGCCCTGCCAGCGCCAGTCCGCGTCGACAAAGGTCCCTGAGGCGATACAATATGAAAGGTCGCTGGTTGCCAAAACCTCTGACACCCATCATGGGTGTACTACATCAGGCGAAGGAAGGACTCTACTAGTGAGCGTGACAAGCGCCTTGAAATGCTGGCCTGCAAGCCCGTTACATTGTCAAGCTGACAGCAGCGTCACAACCGCAACCTGGACCGCAATAGGGCCTCC
Organism: Coelastrella sp. UTEX B 3026; assembly: GCA_002588565.1. Classification (NCBI taxonomy): domain Eukaryota; kingdom Viridiplantae; phylum Chlorophyta; class Chlorophyceae; order Sphaeropleales; family Scenedesmaceae; genus Coelastrella; species Coelastrella sp. UTEX B 3026. Next base: position 7,140 of record NSMO01014839.1, on the reverse strand, counting down.
AACGCTGAATAATCAGCCGGCCTATTCTTTGGTCTCTGACCAACACCAACCCCCGTACATTTCTCCACCTCACTGAAACCTATATGCACTACTGTAAACCCTCTTTGCTCCAAACACCTTTCCTTTGCTGCTCGTATGCCCTCCGTGGTTTTGGATGCAAAACCGCCTGGTGGAGCTGAGAACCTGTTACGCATGAGTGTTACTAACGCGTTGTGACAAGCTGACCAGTACTTGGGGGTGAAAGGCAGCTGGGGGTCCGAGGTGTCCAGCTGCTGCTGTTGGTGCTGTTTTCTGCTGCTTTGCAGGGCAGCAACCTTGAGTAATGGGCTTGTGTCATCTGCAGCCAGGCCATGCATGTCGGAGACGGGGTTAGGAGCAATAGTAGGCAATGCAGCTACAGATCTGAACAGTCACATGTTTGATGCTCTGCACTGCCATCAACGTCACATGTGGAACTGAATCGGGTAAAAGAGACTGAGCCAATGCAAACAGGATAGATGTGCTGGCAAGTGCTGTCGTGCAGTGCATGGGGTACACCACCCGAAAACATCATGTCAAAACTATCAGACAAGCCCAACAGATGCCATCCTCAACCTGCAAACGGTCTGCGAACCACTCTAGGTGTGCAACAGGTCTAGAACCCGTGACGCCTGCATGAGCCATTTCAACTCACCATCTAGGAATATGACTGTCCTGAGTGATGGCAGAAGCACATCCACATCAGCGGGCTGCTTCAGGGGCAACATCAATTTACGATTCAGCACATGAGCAACCTAGGAACACAGAAACATACAGCAGCAGCAGCATGACAGATTGCTGACGCTGCCAGCGTAATCGGATTACACAATTGCTACAGCCAAAGCTTGTAACAAAAGTATGGCAGGGACACAATAGCACCATGGAGGGCATAGTTTGATGACGCCCCCACATGCTTGTGACCGGGCAATCAGGTGTTGATCTGCATCACCATGGCGCTGTAGAAGGGATATTCGATGAAGACTGTCCTCAAAGTGTCTCAGGTGTCACAGCTGAAAGTTTTTCCTCAAATACATCTTTGCAACCACAACGCTGTCTATCATTCAGAGTTCTGCCAGTCTCGACACTTTTCACTTAACTTCAGCAAAAGGATGTAACAGAGCCAGTTGCTTACTGCGGCAAGATGAACTTCAGCATGATGCTAACCTGGTTCAGATTTGTCTGGTGCCTGTCCAATAGCTCATTACTTCTCCAAGTGTAGAACAGCTCCCGTCTCAATTTGCCCAGCACACCGCTGTCTGCCATGACTGTGGCAGCGGCATCAGCATCAGCAGTTGTAAAGCCACCAAACACACTGCTGTAAGGACTCCCTGCTGCTGCTGCTGCTGCTGCTGTTGGGGATAGCTGAGAAGCTGTTGCTGATTGTTGTAGCGCCTTTATGTGCGAAGGCAGGGACTTGACTATGTGGAGTATTGTCAGGAAGGGTGACTCGATAAAGCCTTGGAAGGGCACATACTCCTGTAAACGACAAGCGCAGGGCAACAATTGTCAACGCACCAAAAACCCTGCTGCCACTGCTGCTGGGTTGGTGGCTGCTGTGCTCGTATGCAAGAGGGGACTTGAGTATGTGGAGTATTGTGAGAAAGGGTGGAATGGGTGACTTGATGTAAGAACAACAGCTGCATGTAACACATGACAACCTCCGGGGAGTTGCAAGGATCCAAGAAAAGTAGCATTCACCCACCTGGTACGCAGCAGTGACCCTGGACTTGATTTTCCTGGGCAGACCATCAACCTGCTGTAACACTTCCTGCAAACTTGCCCTCACTTCCCCCTGATGACTTACTGCATCTGCTGCTGCTGCTTGCTGCACAGCTGCATGTAACAGATATAACACAGCTGCCTCGTCATAATCCTCAGTCCTTGTTGCTTTTAGGCGTTGGAGCAACTGCTGCCAGGCTGTTGCTGCTAGTTGCGCTGCTGCAACTACAGAGCTGCTACTACTGCTACAACCACAGAGCATGATCACTGCCCATGCTGCTACAATTGCTTGGTATACTGTGTACTGCTGGAGGTTACTGACTGCTACAGATCCTAACTGCTGTAGCTGGTCGGGGTGTAACTTTGCGCCAAGCATTGCTAAACCCCAGAGGGAATCCAGCAAGTCCTGAGGGTTTAGCGACCCGGAATCATCGACTAGGGTTTTGACTATTGACTGTAGCTGCGAGTCCATGGGGTTTAGGCCTTGCAGGAGGGAGACCAGCGGACCCCCAAAGCAGCTTACTACTGCTGCTTGGGTTTTGGGCGGAGCCTGTGATAAACTTCCCGTGGCTGCGTCTGCTTGCGCCTGCGTGCGCGGTTGGTCCGACCATAACACCCAAGCCCCAGCAGCTGTAGCTGCTGCAGCTCCAATTGACAGTAGCGGTTTGATCCAAGAGGGCTTACTGCTGGTGTTGCTGCTGTCTTGCTGCTGCTGAAGCTTCACGATTTCTCGCTGCGCTGCTGTGGTGAACAGTGCGGCTGTGCTATGTGACGAGGGACGATGACGTCGTGTAAAAAATGCTAGGGGAGCTAGTGTGCACGGTGCCTCTGCAGTACAAACTGCAGCTGTACCTGCGGATGCCAGGAATCAGTTTGCTTCAGTACATCGATCGCGCAAAATTGCGTCGCAAATAGAATAGAGTATTGTATAGCCGGTCGAAGCTCTGGGCTACACATGCAACCCCTGGACAATAGACCTGTGCTGCTGTGCTGTTGTTGGTCATTTCATTAAACAGGCAACGCGCTGGATTCGCTGCCCCTCACCATGGCGTACTATATCCGATACTCGCGCTAACGAAGCAGGAGAGACCCTATACATGTCCAGTAGCTGATTACGTGAGCTAAGCCGCGTATACTAGGCGTGTGGCGAGTCTTCAGCAAGTCTAGGAGGCAGCAGCGACTCTAATACAACTTTTGAGTGGTGACTTTGCTGTCGAGCTGTACGTACTGGCCAGGATCGCCAAGCGTCAGTACCAGATAACATGCACAGGTCTGCAGCAGCTTCTGACGCGCGTTTGCAGTGTTGATGAGCTGTATAGACATCTTACAACAGTACGTTTCACTTCCAAAAAGATCGTAAGGCTGTTGTAGCCCAACTAGCACTGAGCGCCCACAGAGCGCCCAGGGTGTCTGTGTTCTGAACGCTCTCTACAGGGCAACATGGCTAATCTTGCCGAGAACAAAACCGTTCAACTCGTCAGCCACTTCTGCGGGCTACCTGGTGATGCAGTCCAGAAGGCAGCCGACGCCGGCAGTGTAGCATCTGTAGTTAGCGTCTGCCAGCAGCTAGCTCGCAGCTCGCCGCAAGCAGACCAGCTTCTAGGTTCACAGCCTGCACAGCAAGCGCAGGTGGGGTTTGGCTCAGTAGTGCGGCAAACAAGCAAGAGCAGCATCACCACAGTGACTCTCCTGCACAGCTTACCTGCCCATACAATCATGCCCATTGCAGTGATCGCTGCGACCTGCTATCAACTGGTTAGATATCTGAATCTCATGACGTACGTGTTTGTTACCGACACAACGTTGGCGGGAAGCCAAGCAGTGTGATCCACCAACGCGTTCTGTTCACAGACTCCATACTGTTCTACATCGCTGCCTCTCACCAGGCACGCACATTATTTCGCCGACAGCCCTCTGTGCATCTTCGCAGGTACTGCAATGGCTGACGTGGTGTTCATCTGAGCTGTCGCCAACAGTAACAGATGACAAGCTTCAAGCTGTGAACGACCATCTAGCAGGCACAACGTTCATTGCAGGAGGGAGCAGCTTGAGTCTGGCTGATTTAGTAGCATACGGCATACTACATCAAGCAGTGGTAAGTTGAGAGATGCAAGCTGCATTTTCGAAATGATGCTCGACCCCTCGATGCTAGGGTTTAGCACTAGTTAGACCTGGGGGCGGCAGCAGCTGAAACCTGGCCTACTGCATTCAATTGTGTCATTCAGTAGTCACGCAACCTGTTTAGCGCTTGGCTGATGCAGGACAGACAGTAGCGCAACCACAGCTAAAGGCAGCAGCTTGAGCTTAGCTGAGTTGATAGCATACGGCATGCCACTTCAGCAGTGGCGAGTTGATACTTGCTCAGGTGGTGCGATCTGAGCATTCAGCAGACGTTGCAGTCACTGATAGAGCTGGGGCTGTCATAGCTGTGCGGTGCTGCACTACAGGGCATTGCGTTCTGCTGCGTTGTGCGGTTTTGCTTATTAGGTTTAACCGTTTGGCGTTATACACCATGCAAATACTCAGAAGGGTCATATGTGCCGAACCTGAGAACGCAGACCCAGCACGAACACACACACACACACACACTGTTACCACAGCACACCACACTCCATTCCCTAATCTATGCTGAGGATCTGCTGCTGTCCTCCCTATGCTGCTGTTCCTGCAGTCCACCCTACCAACAGCGCAAGTGAACCATTTCTGCAACTTGCTACGGTGGTTTGATTTGGTGCAACACCTCGTAGCACAGCAGCTGGGCCAGCAGCAGCAGCAGCAGTTGTTCAGCCAGGTGTCAGTAGCACTGCCTGTGTTTGAGCCGCTGCCACCCCCACCAGCAGCAAGCAGTAGAGCAGCAACTGCATCACTTGCATCAGCAGCAACAAACCAGGTAAGGAGGTAATTCATCTCGTGTTTGGTGTATCTACTGTATGTTTGTGTTTCGACAGGCGGTTAGTGTGGTCTGGACTGGGTTTGCCTGCATTCGTTTGTTGCCATCATCATCATCAGCAGCAGCAGCAGCGGCGGCGGCAGCAGCAGCACTCCGGGTAGGAAGGGTTGGTATGTGATGTGCTTCTGTCTGTGTTTGCCCAATGGTGGTATCGTTTGTTGCACTAGCTGAGCAGCAGCAGCTAGTGGTCCACCACCAGCAGCAGCAAGCAGTGGGCAACATCAGTGTTGGCAGCATCAGCTGATGTGTTTGGTACTCTGTTGCGCCTGATGTATTGCTGTTGCAACAACTATCATCGAATGCACCAGATACCAGTCATTAGGACGTCTGTTCCTTGTGTGTGCTGTGTGGTCGAGTATACAACTTGGTTGCCCTGAAACAGGTTGTAGGCTAGGGTTTGCATAGCATAGTCACTTGTAGTGCGAGGTTTTGTTATTTGATGTGGCACTCCCGCTTGGCCGATGACGAGATACGCTGTACACACACATTCCATGACCTAAACAGAGGGTTCACACCCCAATGACACACAAAATCAGCTAGGTGAGTTCAGAGGCCAATTCGTGGGGTGCTGTGGCGAATATGTCTGTTGGATCTGTCTTTGATATGCTATACTGCTGTTGCGAAGTAGCTGTCGGCGTGCTACTGTGCAGTATGTGCTGCGCTGTCTGCGTTGTTGCAACCACGTGTGGTTATGCACAGAGCTGATGCAGTATTTGTGACACTGTGACTGTTTTGTTGTGACATAATCTGTTTTGCAATGTGACTGTATGCAGCAATCGTGAGTGCTGTGCGATATGGGGGATTGCTGTAGTCGGTAGCCAACTGCTTTTGCCCTGCCAGAGTGGGGTGACAGCTGCACAAGAGTTCACACACACTGCAACCATCTGATGCAACTATCTCAAGTAGTGGCATTTTAGTTTCCTTGCCCTATTGCATTACACATCATGAATGCGGCCGCGCGGGAGCTTTCTTCAAATACGTGTTGATCAGTTGACGAGTGCTGTGGTGTGTGTATGGAGTATCCATCTTTTGGGTAGTGTGACTTGGTACGAAGTGTTGTTCTCTAGTGGCCAATGGCGAGATACGCTGTATACACACATTCCATGACCTAAACAGAGGGGTCACACCCCAATGACACACAAAATCAGCTAGGTGAGTTCAGAGGCCACTGTTTGAGCTGTGTGATGTGCGTGTGTTGTGTCATATTGTTGTGTCAAAGCCCCTTTGGCGTCTGTACTACTAGTAGCATATAGACGTCGTGTTTGACAATTGCTTAGTCACTTGGGTGTAACCTTGTTTGTGTGGCTTTTAGCTGGATGTGGTTGTATCTCGTGTGTGGCTGTGAAAGATTGCAAGGCAGGAGCAACAGCATATCGGGAACTATCTCATGATGGCAATCATGTACATGATGAGTCGGATACAGATGTTAGAAGCAATATGTTGAATAGGCAGTTAGAGGTTGTCATGCTTCTCACCCGTGTTTCGCTGCTGTCCCTACTCGTTGCAATGCAGAATGGTGGTAAAAAGGACAAGGCGCCAGCAGCAGCGGGAGCCACCAGCAGCAGCAGCAGTACAGCAGCCGCACCAGCTGCTGCCGATGACAAGAAGCAGCAGCAGTCGAAGGAAGGTGGGAAGTCCAAGGAAAGCAAAAAGGAGAAAAAGGAAAAGAAGCCTGAAGCAGCAGCAGCAGCAGCAACAGGTGGCAGCAGTAAGAAGGAGGCTGATGAGCCGCGCATTGACATGATCGACATCCGTGTGGGCACCATTGTGTCAGTGAAGCAACATCCAAATGCAGATGCATTGTACCTCGAAGAAATTGATGTGGGAGAGGAAAAGCCACGACAGGTATGTGAGACGTTGATTTTGACATCGTGGTTGGTATCGTGTGTCGTTGATGTTACTTGTTGTGGGCATCGCATTGGTCAATCTGCTGTTAAGTGCTTGCAGCGGCCTGCTTCCTTTTGAGTTTGCAAACGCTGTGTTTGGTGTCAGGTTGATATGGGTAAACAGGAAGAAGCATTCTGCAGTGCAGCGCATGCCTTTGGAGACGAGACATATGATGGTTGCTCGCTCACAGCCAAAAGCCAAAGAGTCATGTTGAACAGTCGGACATACGTTTAGACACATTTCCTGGTGACGCTCAGCAGGCTGCGTTGTGGTGTTGCAAAGTTGATGCGTGGTGTGTTTGTTCTTGTGGAGTCTGCCTACCGTCAACACATAAGCAGACGTGCAGAGTACGCACTGCAGCAGTTGTTGTTGTGTGTTTGTGTCTCATTCCCTTGTGTTGGGACCCCGCTTGATGTGGCCGATGACGAGATACGCTGTACACACACATTCCATGACCTAAACAGAGGGTTCACACCCCAATGACACACAAAATCAGCTAGGTGAGTTCAGAGGCCATAGCAACACACTCATGTCGGTCAAGCTCGTTGACAATCTGGTATAGCTTT
>NSMO01014837.1:0-11901 GCA_002588565.1 Coelastrella sp. UTEX B 3026 | reverse complement strand
CACTGACAAGATCGTGCTGGATGGGGGAAGCTCAAAGCCTTACATCCGTTGCAGCTGCACTGAGCCAAAGCAGCAGCGGCGGCAGCGGCAGCAGCAGCCGCCAGATAGGATCAGCAGCAGCTGTGCTTGTTCTCAACCTGCCACAAGCTGTCTCTCATACCCCGGCAAGTTGCCAACAGCTCCAATGATGGCGACAAATTTGGACCGGCGCTATAGCAGCTACAGCCGCTTCCAGCAGCAGTACAAGCAGCCCGTGTGGCTGAAGCATGGGCTATGTAATTCAGATGATACACCATGTGGCGGGCTTATGTTTGGTGGTTTGGGCTTCTGGCCGTACCTGGACCCTGCTGCTTGTTTTCTGCGGGCATGCAGATCTCTTTGTGGTTGGGTTGTGACGGTTTCCCCATCACAAGGGAGTGTTGTTCACTTGTGGTTCATCATTCTTACTGGAAATGCGTGTAATGATTATATCAGCTGCAGGGGCTACTGGGATAGGGGCATTCCATGCAGCTTCCACTAACAGCCAGGGCCGCCCTGAAGTGGCGGCCATCAACCAAAGCTAAAAGTGGTTGGCAGCTGCTGGACATGGCAGTCCAACGGAGTCTGCAATCAATACCAATGGGCACTCACATTCCACAGCAGCCAGTGGTTTATTTGAATGGCGTGTTAGTATACATTAGAGTGTGACGGGGTTTGTAATCGTGCCATGTTGTCATTTGCGTTTTGAAAGTGACTGAGCCATGCAACAAGTTAAAGTCATGCGCTGGCACAAGAGATGCAGTGTCATGTAAGGTGTGTTGTGTGTCAGGGTTCATGAGGGTGCCATGACTCCATCTCATTGTGCACATGCTAGTTGGCTGGAGTGGGGTGATTTGGTGGCTTCAAGTAGATTTGTGAAGTGTTCTGCAAAAGCCTTTTGCCACATTGTGAGAAGTCTTAGATCTACCTCATGCAACATAGAATGGCAAGCAAACTGCTGCATGCTACATGCAAGGGCCCCCTCAGTGTCAAGCACCCTGTGAAGTTCAGCTCATATGAGCTGAACACCGGGTGCATGATCATGCAACGTGCACCTGGTGTCTCGAGGCAGCCCGCGTACCACCGCAACCTGTCAGTCTCTGCTATAGTTTTTCCTGAACAAGTTGGGGCTGGACTTGAATATACAGTGTACCCACGGTGCGCAGCGAACACCCCTGAGGCTGCTGGTGATGCTGACCCACAACGGGTGGGTCCGGGGTTGTGGCTCGGGCCGCACACGCCGGTAACCGCATACTACACAAGTTTATACTGGGCACAATTGGTCATAGACTGACTGCACAACTAGAGTGGAGTTGGAAGTAAGCTGCCACGTACGCGGACAACCGGCCGTGCGGCAGGGTGTTGGCCATTTCGCTGCGATGCTACGCCGTGGTTCATATGTGTTCAGAAAGATCAGTATGTTTCTGTATAGATCAGGTAGGGATGACTGAGGGCGATGGGTGTTAGGCACCTGGCGTGGCAGGTTCCCAAATCCTGAGGCGCAAACTTGATTCGAGCTGCATCAGATGGGCCAACACCCGTTGTAACGACGTTCTGCAATGTACTGACGTGTCGAACCCGTTCCTGCAAGATGAGCGCAATAGGACTGACGCTTTGGGCTCAGGGACTGGCTTGCTGCCGCGCCGAGTATGATAGCAGTGCCAAAACGTATGATTTACAGTTTGAGTTTATTAGTGCTGCCGGGTTTGGTGACGCAAGCAGCTGCAAAGTTGCGGAGGAAATATTGAAGGCATCGACTTTGTCGCGCGGCGCAAAACATATGGTACGCGTTGTTTGTTTCGGCTCGAAAATGTACAAAACGTCCAAGACTCCTGTGCACTGCTATACTAGCCCTGCGAGACGGGTGGTCATGTCATCTGCTGGGTTACTGCTGCTGCATTACAGCCGCAGCCCAGCTCGCATGAAATGTCCGACGATGCTCGTGCAAGGCTTTCAGTCCGTTCGTGACGGCTAACAGTATCCGATAGTGCGCCATAGAACTGCCGGACGCACTGCAGTGACGCTCTGCAGTGCTGTCAACCAGTATCCTTGCAAACTGTGCGGCACCTGACAGTGGTGAGGTACCTGGCCAAACCCTGCATTGTACTGTGTGCAATAGCCCCATGCACTTCAGATGACATGTAATTGCATGCATTTCCTTTACTATCGCCCCACTTGCTTACACACAGCACCCTATAGGGATGCTACGTACGTCATCCTAGACGGACTCAGCCAAAGAGCCTGCACAACTTCAAACCCTAAACCATCAACCGGGGTCTAACGTAACCGTGTTATGGCATATTTGCAGCCCATATTCAACCAGCCATACTGCATTTGTCTTGGTATGCTGCAGGTTGTTTCCTATCGCCCCACTCGCGCAGATACAGCGCCCTACTGGGAGGCCCTGCGCCGGGCGATAGACGCGGTCTGTTCAAAAGCACGGGTAACAGTCACCACACATGATCAGCGACTGCAGGCAGTGTATGGAGCGACCGGCAGGGACCTGACCGCTGAAGCTATTAAACGAATCAAAGGTTTGGTTTATTGGTTTGCAGACATTCAGCAATATGTAGGCACATAAACCTACTCTGGCCACTGCCTGGGATGGCCCTAGTGTTGGCACGTCGTCAGCTGGGACAAATAACATATCTATCCAGCTGCATTCCTATGGCAGATGCAGTGATCGGACCTGCATGCTTCGTATGCTGCATTCACTGTTATTGCGATGTGAGTTATCTGAAACGCCCTCAGGCCTTCAAGTCCTTGCCGGGCAGGCCAGCGCATCAAATAAAGGCAGTAATGCAAGTACCCCACAACACAACAGCTTGTCTACCCAGCTAAGCAGCACAGTCACCTTGCTTGTTTGCAGGTCAAGGCATCACATTCTCAGCCACAGCAGCAATGCAATATGGCACCAGAGACAATGCATTGTTATTCGAGCAGCAGGGCTCCCTCATGAAACAAGCCGCATGCAATTTCATCCAAAGCAGCAAATGCAACAGCAGCAGCAGCAGCAGCAGCAGTCAGAACCCAGCCTACCAGCAGTATCAGGAGCTTCTGCGGGCTGCTAGAGGTGGGTGGTTCCCCGAAAACACTCTATGGCAGGCCGTGTATGGTGCAATGGAGTCTAAGAGGCATCAGCAGCAGCGAGAGCAGCAGCAACGGCGGGAGGAGCGGCAAAGGCGGCGGCAGCAGCGGTGGGAGCAGCAGCAGCAGCAGCGGCGGGAGGAGCGAGACAGGCAGCGGCAGCAGGAGAAGTGGGATCGGCAGAGGCAGCAGGAGCGGCAGCAGCGCAGAGTGGACAAGGTCTGGGCTGAGCTAGCAGCGGATGTACCTGAAGTTGACAAAATGACAACAGAGGAGGTACAGGACTTCTTGCAACAGGTGAGGAGATAATGTTTACAGACGTCTTTGAGTCATACTGTTGGTAGCTAGGCAGCCTGGTGGTTTGTGGGCCATACTATGCAGTGCAGTTGAGCAGCACACTATGTGCATGTCTAGCTGACAATGACAGGTCAGCATATTGCGGGAGCTCTGCCTCTAGTGCGGCTAACTAATTATCATCCTGTTATTTGACACGATCTCAAAATAGTACGCTTGCTTTGTGGGGTTTATTGTTGGATCATGACTCGCAGTCCCTAGTGTTGCTGGTCAGCCATTGCCCAAGGTCTTCATCAATAAAGTGTTGCTGTACTTGATGGCTCAGCTGCCAACCTGTTGTTGTGTGTGCTTGCAGATGGGTGTGACTGCAAACAACCTATATGACCTCAAGATGGATCAGCTTTTGCTTCTAGCCAAGCATGCGGTTAGGTTATGGGAAGCAAAGCGGGTTGCCAGATGCGGCAAGTACATCAGACATCAACAAACGACAGTTGCAAAGAAAAACTGTGCGCAATTGTTGTTCAGGCTAGGAAACAAGGATGGCAACAGTGTAGGGTTTACAGCACCTGCTGCAGCAGGGTTTACTGCATCAGAATTGAAGAAAGCGTACAGGGGTTTAGCGCTGGTAGTGCACCCTGATAAAGCGCCGGCAGGGTATGAAGAGTTCAAAGTTGTGTTTGAGGAAGGGTTCAAGGCGTTGCAGCAAGCATATGAGCTGTTGTGTAAGGGCTGATTTCGTGTTCAGTTGTATTATTCCCATGTGGGCACCATACCTGCATGCATGCAGTATATACATGTTGCCCGCTGGCACATGTTTGTGGGGGACTTCCCCTCGGAGCCTACGGAGGGAGGGTGCCGGGCAGGGTGCCGGGGTGCCGGGGTGCCGAGGCATGTTGTGAAAGTTATTGAGCCATGCAACAAGTTAGATGCGCTGACAAAAGCTGCGGTTTCATGCATGTATGTTGTAGCGGGTGACTGAGCCGACGCAAACACGATAGATGCACTGGTGATAGCTGCTTGGAATGATGTGGTGGGTTCCTGTGTGTTCAGAGACGTCAACGACTCATCTCCGTGTTGCAAACGTACAGGACTCCTGAGGGCATGTGGCGTTCACGACTCGTTGTATGTTACACATGCGCATGCTTTGCGAGTGAGCTGACACAGGACCCTCAGCAACAGACTGCCCGCATTTGACTCTAAGAGAGACTGAGCCAATGGAAACAGGATAGATGCGCTGGCAAAAGCTGTCGTGCCATGTAATGGGCACCCGAAAAACTTGGGCTGCTCTCTGAAATGCTCTGACAAGCTCTGTTGACATTCCACTGGTGACTGCACCACAAGGCCACCTGAAGCGGTACCGGTGACTGCACCACAAGGCCACCTGAAGCGAAACACTGTACAGGTCAGCGTCCGGGGCCGTGGGATGGCGTGCCGCACGCACGCTGACCGTGCGGTGGCGTTTGAGGGTCCTTCGGCGGAGTCGAAGAGTCACAAGAAAATGTGTCACCCCTGTGAGAATACACTACAGCGACATTCCGATCCGGCGACCAAGTATAGATTGCTGGAGTAATCCGGGATATGCAACAATGCTGCTGCTGAGGCGGATGTCGTCCATTCGCAGCAAAGGACTGGCCATTGGTGCACGTATCGTAGCCTGAGAAGCGCTGCACCGAGACCGGTACCGCCCCCGCCCGGGGTATACCAGGGTATTTTCAGCCGGATATACCGGCAGCAGCATCTGCATTGCTGCGCAACATGCATGCATGTATGTCCCAATCACGCAAACCTTCTGCACTTGGACGGTAGTGTTGCTGTAGTGTATTCTTACAGGATTGACCCGTCACCCTGCCTTCTCGACTGCGGCCCGGGCGAATAACCTTTGTACTCGATGGCCCGGTCAGCGTGGGGGAGGGGGGGGGATGCGGACGCTGACGTTGTTTTTCACTTCACTTCAGGTAATCCCTTGCTGCAGTTGACGGCTTCAGATGTGCAGTGAGCGTTGATGTGTCAGCGTCAGAGCCTGTCATGAACAGACAACCATGCTTGACAACATGCGAGTGACAGCCGTGCAATTCAGACCGTCTGAGTGAGGGGACCCTGCATACAGGCAAGCCAGCTTTGTTCACCAGCATGCATGCTTCTGCCTTCATTTCCTGTTTGTTTTTCATCATGTTCACAAATTATTATAAGTTTTACTTCTGTTAACCAAACTGGTTACCCCCCTGCATGGCACTGCAGCTGCGCCAGCTATTTGCTTGGCATTTCCTGTTGCATAAGCTAAAACTTCGCAGCGCCGCGCTGAAAATAGATCATCTGAAAGTAGACTCGGAATCTATCTTGTTGCATTGGCTCAGTTACTTTCTCTTGATACCGGCCAAAATTTGTTACCTTCTCAGCAGGGTTAACGATGTCCGTTGAGCCTGACACTTTGCATACGTAAGCGTAATGAAATTTTCTTCTTACATGTAAGCATACATGTTTGTAAACTTTAGCTCATGCAACATTGAATGCCAAGCAAATTGCTGTATTACGAAATGCAAGGGGCCGCCACCCGATGTGAAAGTTGTAGCTCATGCAACTAGACGTCTAGCGCTAGCATAAGTTGAGGGAGAATAATGTGCCCCGGAAGGGGCGACAGGGCTGGTGCCTCAGGGACCTGCTGTAGTGTGTTCCCACTCTGCCAGCTGGTGTACCTTCCATAACAGAAGTGAAACTTCATAATAATTTGTGAACATGATGACTTCCAACATTGCCGAATGCTACTGCTGACAAGACATGAGCACTGCACCCAGTCCTTTCTTGCTGCCAGTGCACGTCGCAAAAAGCTTGCAAAAGATAGCTTTGAAGTTCTCACAGGTCGTAGTCAAACAGATGATGCCGAAACTGCTGAGTATGGCTGTGCCACATGCTACCCGGACGCAGAAACGCGTGTGTGTCTGTTCATCCTTGGATGTCACTGCCACATTGACAGATTCACACCCATTGAAGGCATGCTTCCCCAAAACATACGACCTAGTCTGCTAAGCCCTCCCAGAACCTGTTGTTGCTTTGCTGCCTCCTTTTCAAAGGGCCTTAGGGCTGACTCAGTCGCCCCAAGTCGTTTTTGTCTCTTTGTCCTTCTCTTCAATTGCAAGTGTGCGCAAGGACTGTCCTAGGCAGCTGCAGTGCAAAACTGCCTTAAGCCCTGCACCTGGCCAACTTTACTGGGGTGAGGGGCGGCGTACTCGAACTGCAACTGCGTACATAGCGGCAAAAAGATGCCGCCTAAATTGATGAGATTGCAGATCATGCCAGTGATAGAAGAAATCTGATGAGAATGGTTTCTGGTTAATTTTGCGATTGTCTGAATTATTCATTCTATTATAGCAATGATCGTGTAAGCCTCCACCTGTGCCTTTCAGCTAACCCCACCACAGCAGACAGCAAGTGCATAAATATGCAAGGCATACTAGAACTGCACGACTTATATGATCTGATCCAACGCTGTTGGAAGCTCGAGAGTGCCCACCTTCTGCTACTGTCTCAGCAATTTGGATTGCTGGGATCCCATGCTGAACTGCACTGCTAAGGTAGTCTCGAGGCTTGTGATACTGATTCCAAACCCTGCAAGCAGCGCCATGAAGCAGCACGATGCTAGTGACGCTGACAACACTGCTATTTGCTGGCGGAGCAGGTGCTGATGACGGGTAATGCAAGTCAAGCCCTGCTTGCAATTGCTGACCAATATCTGTCACTGCCGCTGGCCGACACCAGCCGCTGTTGCTGGCTAGCCAGGACATAACCTGCTTTGCTAACCTATGACAATGCTGTTTGTTGAACAGAGGTGCCAAGTGTCCAGGAAGCCTCATACAAGCGTTGTGTCATCATGGCTGGGTAATCATGCCGCCTTGTCCAAAGGTCAGTAGAACCCACTGGGTAGATTTGAGGCGTGGGGCGGACGGCCGTAGGGCTATGGCATAACTAGCATAGACTATTATTCCTATACCAGCGTTGCCTACCTGCTGATGTCACTGCTCCTGTTGCTCCTGCAGGATAAGCACACACAAAGCATCAGCAGGTTGCTGGTCAGCGATTGCAGCACCATGAACAGAGGTGGAGCACAATAACATGTGCATCAACAAAAGGTACTGCATGTGCAGTGCATGCATAGCCTGTTGCTGTGATTCATGCCAGCTGCAGTCAATGCTGCTGCATGGTGATGCTCATCCCATGGTGTTGTAAGGTCACCGTAAGCGTTGAAAGAGACCCAGCTGTGCCGTAGATGGCATCCCAAAGGACAGAAGATAGAAGCATTGTGCTCGACTGCCACAACCGGTGGCAAGGCCTGGCGACAGCATGATGCCAGCGGCGATACAAACAAAACTGCTGTAGAAAGGACTACTGCAAAATGCAAGTTCACGAAGACCTAGTGTCACATGTTGGGATATCCCCAAGTTATCCCCATCGCTGCTGCCTCCGCCGTGGGCCTCACCAATACCTGGCAGCACATGTGTGCAGCTGGCTGTTGCTGTCGAGTCGCAGCCGAGTATGCCTATATGCTAATGACAGGCTAGTGTTGAGTGTGTAACCTGATATCGCTGCTGCCACTGCTGCTACTGCTGCTGAGCTAAACACCATATCCTGGCGAACGCCACTATGCAGCAGCAGCAACAGCCGCTGTTGACGTTGTCCCAATATACGCAGTGCCATAACAAAGGCTGGAGAATCTCACATGCAAGCTGACCACTAACTGGAACGGGGAAGTCTTCAACTACACCAAGCTCTCCAAGGAAGGCTGCTGCTTCCTCCAGTGACAGGTAACCACGTTCATTGAAATCAACGACCACTCCATTCAGCTGCAGCGGTCTCTCTTTCAGCTGCACTACAGCGGCCAGGGTTGGGATGTGAATGCCTCGACAGCTGCACATAAACCTGAACGCTTCACCAGAAGGCCCCTGGAACCACCTCACACCCGGCTCCTGCATCTAAGCAGACACTGGGGATGGCTGCTGGTGGCTGTGAGGTTGCTGCTCGGTCAGCTGCAGAGCACCTGCAGGGCATGAGCAGCAAGCCAGAGAGCAAGCAGTGACAAAGTGATGAATTTTGATGACGTATGGGCTATAGGTCGGAGGATTCATATGTTGAAACCTTGCAATAACATATGACATAACAAATGCAAAGGCTGTGTGGTCCAGCCTCAACTGCTTGGCCGACCGTATCTGTTGCCCAGGGGTCTCTTGCAGATATTGCTGCAGCAGCTGGTGGGTTTCCAGCAGCAGCCAGCTCGGCAGATGCCTGGGGGTTCCTTGCGACACGCTCTAAGTCCAGTGGTGGGACTCTGGAAATCCTTGTATGTGCGCTAGGCCTGGACTGATATTGCATCGCAAGTTACAGACGCAGATGAAGATTGGATGCTGAACTACCCCTGTCAATGGCAGTATGGCTAACCCAATAAGCACTGTCTACGTAACCATACCCCAGACGGACAAGCAAGTACAAAAAGGTGTGGTGAAAGCCACAAGTTAGTGCCGCAAACCAGCTACCACTTGTTGTAACAGGTGGCACGTGTTGTTAAACAGCGCCATCGTTATGTTTGCTATAAGATTGTCTCGGCTGCATATTATCACTGTGACAGCAGCAACAATGCAACAGGAGACACTTTTCTGCCTTGTAAAAACTGCTGAGCTGTTGAGCTAGACATGCGCTGCTACTGCTGATGCTGCTGCTACTTCTGCTGCTGCATGCACGAGTGCCACCACGCTGCAACCACAGGCCGTGCTGCCTGCAGCAGTCTGCAGCGTGTGCGGGGCTGCCTGGCGCAAGCGATGCTGCGGTCATCCCAAGATGCACCCTGTACATGGTGCAATACTGATGCAAATCACACCCCACGCACCAGTGAGTTCTTAATACGCCGTGTTGAAGCCGAGTCTCTGAGTCACTACTGTCTTACTCGGAGAGCCTGAACACAAGATGAATGAAAGCGTTCAGACGATGCAAAGCTTACAAGAGCGGCTAAGAGAGGCGCAGCTGCATATGCTGGATGTATGCAACGCACCGACCTCGTAACATGAATAAGGGACCGATCCTTTCAGCAAGATAAGCAGCGCAAGCAAGCAGCTCTTACTAGCGAGGCAACCAGCGCAAGTAATTGCTTGCAAGCCCCATGCGGCCAATAGCGCAGACCCCAAAGTCAGTACATACAGCGTCGCCCAGATCTCAAAGACAGTCGGTTGTATGAGAGCAACATAACATCGACGTATTTTGACGGAGCTCGTGGCATATTCAATGCGGGCGTGCAGCTCAGAATTCCGGTAAGGGGCCTACTGAACCCGTCTGCAGGCTGGCAAAGGGGTGGCATTGCAACTGGCATGCAAGGCTGTGCTGAGCAGAGCATGTAAAGTGAGGAGGATGCAATGCTACCCTGCAAGCAGCAAATAATCGATTGCAGCTGAACATGCCAGGAACTTCAACAGCATACGCCTAACTGTCATGACACCCACATCGTGATCACATCGTAATCACATGCCGCTTGGCTGCCACCCAGTAGTACTGGTGGCTAGCAGCTGATACCAGGACGCATTGTCAGAATGAGCTGTTCATCCGAGGTTCTCCTCTTATACTGTGCGTGATCAACTACACCATTAGTGCCAAAAATAATAATCTGCAAGATGCCTGGCTAGCCAAGAGCATCATGTCTACGCCACTGCAGCTGTACATCCAGGGTGTTTCATGAGTTGCATAAGACTGAGAAGCACTGTGATAATACGAGGAAACAGGACAGAAAAACATGGCAGCCCCAGCAACTGATGCCATTGTGCCTACAACACGCACCATTCTATGTTGCATGAGCTAAACTTTACACACCAACAGCACAACAGCAGCTGTACATCTAAGCTACCCACCAGCCATAGCTCTATGGCCATTGGCCCAGCGCCCCATTTCAGAGGCGGATGCAACAGCACCCACAGCAGTAATTCTATCACTGCCATACCAACATCGAAGGCGCAAACCCCAGGATTCCATCAAATACCGGCTGATGTAAGGGAGAGATCTAAGGTGCTGCATGGGCAGGACAAAAACAATGGTGCTTCCAGGCAAAGCACGGCCGTACGGAAAACCACGCCATCGGCAGGTATAAACCGTCTATATGGCATACTCATCAGCACTTTGGTACTTGAAGTGTGACGCCTGTGTCACTGCCGCTGTAGAACTAGAGTGTTCAGCAGCTGCATAGGCAAGCGAAGCAAAGACACACTGCAGCAATGCTCTGAGCACGGCAACGAAGACAGCAAAACCGTGTCACATTGCATCAGGACACAACGTATCTGGCGGTGACTGTCAATACACTACAGCTATCAGGCACAACACCCATTCCTGTGAAACTGTACCAGCCCAGCACTTGAAAAGCATGTACATACACATACGGTTGTATAGCCAAAGCCACTACAGTTGCACATCTGCAGTGTGTCATGCAGCCGCATAGCCAAGATGCATGCAGCTGCATAGCCAAGATAAGAACAGTAATGCTCCCGGGCAATCGAGCAAAGCACCAACAGGCAAGACCATACAAGCCCCAGTGGTTGAAAGCTGATGAATACAGGTCATACAACAGCTACATACATAGGATGGATAGCTGTGTAAGCCAGAGAAGCACAGTGGTGCTATTGAGCAAAGCACAGCCAAACAAAACCATACCAGCAACGGCACTTGGAGCAAAAACGTACTCATAGGTACAACAGTAATCACAAATGAGACGTCTATGCCACTACAGCTGTACATCAAGGGTGTGTTGAGCAGCTGAGCGCAAGAAGAAGCACAATGGTGCTATCCATGCTACTAGGCAAAACGCATCCATGTGGAACCATACCAGCCCCAGCACTTCGTAAACATTGGCCTTAAACAGATACGAACAGCAGCTGTACATCTAGGGTGTGTTGAGCAGCTGCGAACAAAAACCGACTTGTAACGTGTGCCACGAGCATCTCAATAGCACGATTAGTACAGAGCAATAGACATAATACGACACATGGAACAGGTTTGGCAACATTCTTCAGCCACACCGTGCTGCAAGCTGCACAGCAAGGGAGCTTAGAGCAGCCGTGCATACGAGACTGCAGTGCAACGTGTGCCACGGTCGCCCACACAACACAATGACAGCACAGCAACAGACATTTCTTTACACAATCATCATTTGAAACAGTCATCAGTTGAACCATGCTGCAGCTGTACATCCAGGGTGTGTTGAGCAGCTGCACACACACCAACCCAATGCTAGATGTGTCACATTGCGGGTTGTCAACCCCTGTAAACACGACCAGCACAAAAAACAGCATTCAACTACACCAGCTGCAGCTGCACATCTACATTGTGTTGTGCAGCTGCAGCTTGAAACTTGGTAACCCAAACAGCATGACCATGACCAGCGCTGGCTACTTGAATGCTCACAAATGATACAAGTCCTTGTATCAATCAATCCACTGCCATGAGCACCAACTTGTGGAGACCGCACACTGCAGAAGCACA
>NSMO01014836.1:0-11905 GCA_002588565.1 Coelastrella sp. UTEX B 3026 | reverse complement strand
GAATGAATGAATGAACTCCGCGTAGCGCTTTCAATAGAGCGCTAGCGTAAGTTGAGGGAGGGTAATGTGTGTGTCGAGGTGACTCCACATTCCCTACCGTTATTTGCCCTGACATACCGTGCGTTAACATACGAAAGCTTCCTGGCTTTTCATGTATGTTAATGCATGCTTTGCGCTCATGCTTTGGCAAAATTCATTTCAAAATCAGAGGACTTGTTAGCGGCTGATTGCCTAGCACTGATTTTTGTCTGTTGCACTGCAGACAGGCAAGGGCTATGCACCCCGTGCGTCCAATGCCGCCAACAAGAAAGCCGCTACTGCTGTTGCTGAGGAGGGAGCTGAGGCGCTCGCAGCAGTGTTCGCCAAGGGCAGCAAAGCCATTGAGGACCTGAAAAAGGTACAGAAAGGTTCAGCAATCTTTCCTTTGGTGCTTTGTCTGCCGATACCATTTTTTGGTTGAAGAGAGGTTGCAGTGTCCACCTCACCATCTAGAATGGTACTCTCCACACCTCAGAAACTTGATACCGCTGCAATCCATAAACCCTTGATACATCTGCAATCCATCAACTCTTGATACCGCCATGGTTTCCATGTTATACACAGATGTCCCGTTCGCTGCGCAGTCTTCCAAATGTTTGTCTCTTGTTTCCGTACCTGGGCCCTGTTGGGGCGCAATGCTTACTTCACTGCAATCTGCAAACCCTTTATACCGGTGCAATCCATAAACCCTTGATACCGGTGCAATCCGTTAACCCTTTATACCACCGCAACCTATAAATGTGATATCGCCATTGTTTCCATGTGTTCCAGGTGTCCCGGTCGCTGCGCTGTCTCCCATATGTTGACCCCGCCCTGCCCACCCTAGCTCTAGTAGGAGCCCCCAACGTTGGCAAGTCTAGCCTGGTACGAGTGCTCAGCAGCGGCGTGCCTGAAGTGTGCAACTACCCATTCACCACTAGGAGCATCAAGATGGGACACTTCTACATTGATGCGAAGCGCCACCAGGTGTGTGTTCCGGGGAGTATAGCAGTTTTCTGCTTTAAATATTGCCAATGTATGTACAGTATGTGTTCTCGTGTATCAAGCATTGATTGTAGAGTGTGCCTCCCAGGTCACCAGCACAGTGTATTGTTGGCCGTGCTCCCGGGTCTGATACTTGCCGGCGTTCCAATTGCTAGAAGTTGGTCTTGTGCGGTTTTGAGCGTTGGTGTTTCAGAAGTTTGCATCTACCTTTGTTCACTGGAAGCATCAAGATGTGACACTTCTGCATTGACGCAAATGGTATATTTCTAGGATGCAGTAGCAGCACTACATCCTGTATGTTGTTGATGTTTCTTGCTATTTATAGTTGCAGCTGGTGATCTGTTATAGAGTGTTTTATGAATGCCTGTTAGCCTGCAAGTTAGCCAACTGTATGCTTGTTCTTTTGTGCTCCTCTTCAGCACTTGTGCAAACCCCAGCAGCGCTGTTCCTGAGGCTTGCAACTACGCATCTTCTACTAGGAGCATCAAGCTGGGATACTTCACATTGCCAATGTATTTGGATGCTGCAACTCTTTCCTGCGATCCATGCCGGCAATAGCAACCCTGGAACCAGCAGTGTCATGTTTGCAGCAGATTTAACAGAATAGTGCTGAACATGTGATGCACAGCAATGGCTGATTTCATAACTACTGCAAGATGTCTGCGTCTGCAAAGTCAGTCATCCACACATTGACCCATCCGACCTTACCGATCTCTGCTTGCTTCAGATCACAGACACACCAGGGCTGTTGCCTCGGCCGGACGACTACCGCAACAAGATGGAGATGTTAACTCTTGCAGCGCTGCAGCACCTGCCGAGCAGCGTTATGTTTGTTGCAGATCTAACAGAAGAGTGCGGAACATCTGTAGCGGATCAGTGGCTGATCAGGCAGGAACTCAAAGACAGGTTTGCTAGCAAGCCTTGGATAGATGTGTTATCAAAGGCAGATCTGTTGCAGTATGTCTGGCAGCAGGCAGACCTGCACCAGCAGCAGGAGGGTGATAGCAGCAGCAGTAGCAGCAGTAATGTGCAGGATGCAGTGCAGTATGCAGCAGCGATCAGAGATGCAGTACGAGTGTCATCAGTAACAGAGGAAGGGTTGCAGCAGCTGCAGCAGGGGCTGGTGGAGTTGCTGCAATCGCCAGAAGCAGCAGCAGAAGAGGCAGCAGGAGCTGCAATGATGGCTGAAGTGGCTAGCAGCAGCAGTAGTAATGGTTCCGGGCAGGTGCAATGATGTTCATGAGAGCACAGCGCTGTGTTGGTGTGATCCTAGCTTGCTACACCCCTGCAGCTGCTGCCAGCCTGGGCGGTGTCAGGAGCTGACATTGGACGTTAAGGAACACATGTATGTGACTCAGACCATATTATCATAGGTGTTATCATAGTTGAGAGTGTCGAATTGCTGTTGGGCGGTTGCCAATGCTGCTGGGCATCGTAGCACTGTCATCTCTGAAAGCAGCAGCATGCCACTGGCAAGCTACCCACCAGCCATAGCTCTATAAAGTTTACCTCATGCAACATAGCTCTATGACCATCGGCCCCGCACCCCATTTCAGAGGCGGAAACAACAGCACCCCAAGCAGTGATTCTATCAGTGCCGTACTTGCATCGAAGGCGCAAACCCCAGGCATCCATCAGATACCGGGTGATGTAAAAATTCACTTCTGTTGTATAAGGGAGCACACATTTCAGCTGCTCAGCTAAACAACAATATACATTTGAGACAAACCGACAAACACGCTGTTCGCTATTGTTCACAGCATGGCATGCACTCAGATCCTGACAACATTCAGGAACACTGTGAACACCATCATACATGGCTGACCTCAGGCTCTGCAACCCCGGGGAATCAAACAACAAGTGTGCGAGTGTCTCATCCGCAGAGGAGCTTCCAGGACACAAACGAGTAAACACACGCTCGGGAGAGCTTCTCCGCATTTCTACATTAGGCTGTGGAAACCCAATTGTGTGTGCATGCACCGGGCAAACACGACAATCGAACACGCAAGAGTGACTCAACACCATAGCAAGGTGACAACCATCATAGTTATAGACTTCAACTTGAATTCCGATAACTTTTGCACAAGGCCTAGGTTGATCCAGTCAACATATCTCTTTTGTGTGGTCTTCCCCAACGGGGTGATCAAGGTCACATCTTGATGCCACACTGACTTCAACTGGCTGACAATAACAGACATACATGCTTCATAATCAGACACAATGGCACCCTATATAAAACCATACCGCGAAGCAAACCATTTAAATACCTCTGCCAGGGCAGACAGACTGATCTGTCTTTGGCAACCGCTCACTCGATCAGTCGCAACTTTGCATAAAACATCATAACACTGTGACCCGCTCCGAGCCACAGTGTACCCACGCTGTATTGTTGTAATCCTAGCTTGCTACACTGCTGCAGCTGCTGCCAGCCTGGATGGTGTCAGGAGCTGACATTGGACGTTAAGGAACACATGTATGTGACTCAGACCAAATTATCATAGGTGTTATCATAGTTAAGAGTGTCGGATTGCTGCTGGGCGGTTGCCAATGCTGCTGGGCATCGTAGCACTGTCATCTCCGAAGCAGCAGCATGCCACTGGCAACAGCTTTTTTCACCAGCACCTTTGCCTTCAAGGCAGTGACTGCATGCTTGCTTTCATTGTTCACAAAGTATATGCAGTTTTTACTTCTGTTATGGCAAGCTACCGTAGCTGGGGCCCACCGGTGCTGGTGCACCAGCCATAGCTCTATAAAGTTTAGCTCATGCAACATAGCTCTATGGCCATCGGCCCCGCGCCCCATTTCAGAGGCGGAAACAACAGCACCCCAGGCAGTGATTTCATCACTGCCATACTTGCATCAAGGCGCAAACCCCAGGCATCCATCAGATGCCAGGTGATGTAAAAATTCACTTTTGTTATGTAAGGGAGTATCATGAAGTTTTTACTTCTGTTAAGGGAGCACAAATTTCAGCTGCTCAGCTAAACACCAATAATCGATTGAGACAAACCGACAAACACGCTGCTCGCTATCGTTCACAGCATGGCATGCACTCAAATTCTGACCACATTCAGGAACACTTGGAATACTATCATACATGGTTGACCTCAGGCTCTGCAACCCGGGGCAATCAAACAAAAAGTGTGCAAGTGTCTCATCCGCAGAGGAGCTTCCAGGACACAAACTGCTAACCACACGCTGAGCTTCTCCGCATTTCTATATTAGGCTGTGGAAACCCAACTGTGTGTGCATGCACGGGCAAAATCGACCTTCGAACACGCAAGAGTGACTCAACGTTGGTGTTAACACCATAGCAAGGTGACAACCATCGTAGTTTTAGACTTCAAAGATAACTTTCGTAAAAGGCCTAGGTTGACCCAGTCAACATATCTCTTCTGTGTGGTCTTCTCTAACAGGGTGAGCAAGGGCACATCTTCATGCCACACTGACTTCATCTGGCTCTTAATAACAGACATACAGGCATCATAATCAGACACAATGGCACCCTATATAAAACCATACCGCGAAGCAAACCATTTACATACCTCTGCCAGGGCATGCCTGCGCAGACAGACTGATCTGTCTTTGCCGCTCAGTCGATCAGTCGCAACTCTGCATAAAACATCATAACACTGTGACACGCTTATGTAACCACATATGCATGAGCTTCACACCCTATTCCGCAAGCAATGTTACTCAATGGTTGGCCCGGCACACATGACAACAAAATAATACGCTTCACCTTCACACTGATATGCTTGCTTTTCCACAGTGGCATACAACATCTCGTGACACTTTGCACTTTGTGCAAGACATGCTAAAAATGCACTCCCCAACTTAAATCACTTTGAAACCATGAACCCAAATAAACCCAGATAACAATACTTGTGCAGGACCGGTACAGGAACACCACCCTACACTATCCCACTTTGATGAACAGTACTACAGCAAACCCCGTGTAGGTACATGCATGACAGCAGACTTGATGCTGTTCAACTTGAAGCGCCACTTCTCAATGTAAGCAACTCGCCTTTGAATGGCCATCGAATGGCCTGAGCCACAGCTGGGTCTCAGCCAGTGTCTCACAAATCACTACAAGGTCACCAGCTTGCATTGGTGCCACTAGTTGGACAATTGATAATCTGCACGCAAGGGCGTTTGTACCCACTCAATGTCAACATATCAATAATAAACAACAAATACAATGTGTGTGAGAATGGATCCCCTTCATGTATGCTCAGATCACACGTAAACTCATTTTAACACAATATTGTCATGAGACCCAACACGTTTCACACCCATATACAAACCACGCAATACACGAAAGCATTCACCCGTCAGACCTGCATCCCACAGCTTCTTTCGCAAGACATCTAACCACACAGTGGGAAACACTTTTGTAACATCAACAAGCAACACAAGACTCCTTCTCCTCGGCTCCGCGACCACTAAGCACTTGATGAAGCACAAACTGACAACTCCTGTCTGGCCGAGAATCATTCTGGCTCTCATGCAACCTCACAGGGTGTGCAACTGCTATACAGGCACTCTCTAGCGGAGACGCACCACTAACGCTGGTACGTCCAGGCTGTGCTGAAGCAGCACCAGGGTTCACTGCTTCAGCGCCTCGGGCAAACCTCCTAAATCCCTCCGCACCCAAGCCGGCACCTGATAGGTCCAAGTTAGAACCCCAGGCTGTACAGGCTGTACTGGGAGGACCGATGTACTTGGGCTGGAACCCGTAAGCAGATGCACAGGTGTGAGATGCACAAATGTGATATGTCATATGCACATGTATCATACTATCATGATATGATAGCGCACAGACGTGCCGGACAGACCCTTGCTTTCAACTCAAAAGCCAGCTGAGCATGTTTCTCTTACTTATATCCACCCATCATGACCGAGCAAAGTACATAACTTTGCTCGGTAATCAGAATACGTCCTATTATCTTGAGCAAGTTGGGGTGGAGCCCCAGAAAAAATGGCCACGGAATCCCGTACACACCCAGCAACCAGAAAGAGGGGCGCGGGAGCAGAGTGTGAATTCAGGAACAATTCCACATGTACTGACGGTATTGCATGCTGAGGATGCGCCGGAATCGTCAAGGTCGATCCTAGCTACACTGCAGCCTGCGAAGCAAATAACAAGCCACATTGTTGTAGCAATCAGCCAGATGTTTTCGTAATCAATTCAGGTCATGAACATCAGTTGGTTGATTGGCATGCTCGATGTGTGGATCCCTGCTTCAACAAAGCTTAGTGCGCTTTGGGTAGTTGCCTTCAGGCAGCCTTGGTTCAAATCTGTCGTGCCATGCGCAGCTCCGCCAGGGACAGTCAATAAGCAATGTGAATCTGCCACAAACACACACTTTGTAGTACACAAACTGGTGCAGGCGCACACAGTTCTTCAGGGCAAAAAGAACATCCAGGTGCGTTCATGTTTCAAAGGCATGATACAACTGGCGAGTGCACGAGTAGTATGACAGACAACATACTATGTTGTCCAGGCACGCCAACAACACCCACCTTCTACAATTGGTGCAACACAGGCTCCAGACGGGTTCCCCCACTGCCCCTTGTCACAGGTTACAGCGCCAGATCCACATAAGCCGGGATCACAGGTCAGGCCACATGTGGTACCTGAGGCAACTGACCCGGTGCAGTTCCATGTGCCACCTGTCTGTGTGGGAGGGTCGCTGCATGGGGCATCTGCATGACAACAGTGACATCATGAACACACTGGCATGGGCAGAAAGTTTAGCCATGCTACCACACGCAGAGCTGCAGCAAGACGGTTACCTTGGCTGCAACAGCTGCGCCGGCACCGCTGACGGGTAAAACCCAAGTCACTTTGGCATGCTATGCTGAACTGAAGATTGTCCTTACAGTTATGCTGTAACTATATAGCAGGACTTTATGATTTGTTCATTGGCTTGAAGGCTGACTGAGTGCAAAATGCGTTACAGATTAGGCGTGCTACGTCGGAAAGATTAACCCCTCTTCCTAAGCGGGTCTGAGTAAGCGCCCTGCTGAGGAAGCCCGGCTTCTGGCAGCGCAGTGATTCGGAAGTGTGGTTTACCGCGTTCGGAAACCGGTCTGCAGGCAGCCGGGGTTGGCGTAAGGGGGGTCTGCCGGAAGCAGTGTTTAATCATCTGTGCTTTGGGAAGCGCCCCGCTGCGGAAGCCGCTCTGCTGTCAACGGGTGTTGCTGGAAGGCGGGAACCTGGTGTTTCAGAACCTTGTCTTCCGCGGTTGACGGATTCTCAAGCTGCGGAAAGGGTAATGCCGTGAACGGACTGATCCCTGAAGACGCGAAAGCGGGTCTGCCGCGATTGCCTGCTTCCAGCAGAGTATTGCATCACCCGTGTCAGCAAAATGTGCTGAAACTAGTAGGTGGCTGCGTGCTACACAGTGGACTACTCCACGTACCTATTGCCGTGCAGGTCTTGCCGTCTTCGTTGGGTTGCACGATCATGCCCTCCGAGTTCACTGCGCTGCATGACCGAACACAGGTCTGGTTCGAGCAGTTCTGACAGTCACCGTCATGCTTTGAATGGCCGCTCGGATCATCACTCGTCCACTGGTGGGCGGGGATGGTCATCAGCTTGTAGGTGATTGACTCCAGCCCACCTTGATGATGGCAGATGGTCATTTTGTCTGCGGGCAAAAAAATTGTGCAAAGAGTTCTGTTGAACACTATCAGCTTTCACCGGCACCGAGGGGCACCCGCTACCTGCTGGCTAACGGTGATGTATTCAGCAGGAGGGGGGGGGGCGGCGCATTGAGCACCCAGACGACAGGCAGGACCACTGGTCAGTGTACCTTTCTGTCATCGCTGTTTGTTGTACGTGAAAAAGACCTGTGTGACATGTGTCTGACGGTTGAACACACCTTGGGCCTCCAGTGACCGACGAGCAGAGTTGCTGTTGGTGGCTCCCCCATAGGCATTGCCTGCTGCACAGCATGACAGCAGTGGCAGCAGATAGAACTTGCTTAGGACGTACTACGTCCCTATGTTAGGTCATCTGCAAACATGTTTAAATGCTATCAATTGAAGGGATATCGGGCGCATCGGTGCGGGAGAGTTAATGACGCGGTACCTCTTCGTCAGAAACGTCACTAGTTTTAAGTTGCAGTTACAAATGCCGTGTTGCTTTCAGGTGTTGTAAGCAAACAGGCCTGGATTCGTAGGCCAGATGCAGCCAACCGGAGTTGAATGGGACAGCAACGCCTCGAACGCTCGGTCTACATGACAACAGTAGATGTTGAGCAGTTCAGATGATTGTTGCAGGTGCAGGTGAAGCAGACCCAATCGCTTGGCATGCTAGCAAGACATGCAACTGGCTAGTTGGCGTATGGCGTAGATAGCTCTTGCTGCGGTTACCTGGCACAAGCGCCAGCCCAACGAGCAGGATCGCCAATGGTGTAGTGAGGACTGCCTTCATGACCCCTCCAGCAAGTCTGATAGACGACGAACTTCTCAAAATGTGCGGATTTTGGCACCTGTGCAGATGTAAACACCATTGGCGAAGCCGTGCTGCTATACTGACGCGGCAGATCAGCGCAACATCAGCTGAACGCTAGACCCACAGCAACAAGTCTTTCTGCGTTCGGCACAGTAGTCAGAAATACAAACATGCAAGCTGAGAACCAGGCGTGCGTTGTACGTCACCCGGTTCAGCCAGGTCGCTCATGAGCCTTGATCAAGGACGCTCTGCACAATACGGTCTCTGGCCCAGTACCTTGGTTGATACAGCGTGCCCAGCTTCGCCGCCTAGTTGAGTAGAGTTTGCGGTAAAAATTCTGTTAACGCGCGTAAGCCGTGTCCAGCTGAGCCGTGTGCTTTACACGTCTATTCGGAAGCCAAGCAATAGCAAAGCCAGCAACAAGCAAGCAAGCAACTGCCACAAGCCAAGCAAGTGCGCGCGCGATGCAGAACGTGCCGTGCCTGGGCTCGTCGCTGGGCAAAGATCACAGCGAGCGGAATTCCTTCGAAGCTGACTCGACGCCACAACTGACACAACATGAACTTGCAAAGCAAAGCATACTAGCACAGGATCAATGCACAAGAGCCATATACATGAACTAATCAGCAAACTTTGCAAAGCATAGCAGCCATAGCCTCAATCGAGCAATGCCCTGGAATGCCGTACTGTTCGCCGATGTGTGCGCAAAGCACAGCTGATACGAAAGACCGGTATCAGGAGACGCATCAGGAGGAGATTGCATTATTGTTCATTATGCAGGGCATGCACCAGGCAGGGTCGGCTTGGGTTTGGTGAACCGCTTACCTCGAGGTATCAGCTGCAGCCACTCAGGACCCTAGGCCTCATCTGATACACAGAGCTCTGTGCTAGCCAAAACTAAGTAAACCACCATGACCGGCTTCGCCTTGGGTAACATAAGGCCGCACTGATTTTGCCGCAAAGGCTACAGTTCTGCTGCCTGTCCTCTACGTTTGGGTACATTCAAACTGAAGCCACATAGAGCTAGTAATCATGAACTTGACGACATGTATGACTCATACATAGTATGAGGATAATCTCATGTAGCGCATAGACAATTGTCGCGAGCCGGCCGGTGCCTGCAGGCAGACTCTTGCAGTTGACTCAAAAAACCACGTGGATGAGCACATTTCTCGTGCTCACATCCATCCATCAAACCAAGCATTGTTTTGAGTACGTTTGATATGCTTAGCAGAACCAGCTCCAGGACTCCTGGACATACATACGGTATGTAACATTGTACATACGGTATGTAACATTGTCGTTGGTCACACACTTATAACATTCCTCAGCGCTGTTTGTACACTTTGTGCCAACAGGCGCAATCCCAGCCGTGACAGTGTTATCGCAGGTCGTAGGGCCAAGAACAGCCACATTACAGCCTGCAAAGCAAATAACATCGGTATGGTTCAGCAACCAGGCAAACATAACAGTGTTGGATAAGCCGCTTGGTGCAACTGGCGCATGCACATCACAGGCAGTTGAATAGTAGTATGACAGCATGCATGGGCAACCTATCGGACATGGCATACACCTATCTCGCTAAAATGTGTGGCATGCATGCCAACAACACCCACCTGCAGGTGGGGCTGCAACACAAGCTCCAGACAGGTTCACCCACTGCCCCTGGTCACATGTTATAGTGCCAGATCCAGCCTGAGTCTGAGAAGCCGGACCCACAGGTCAGGCCACACGTGGTGCCTGAGGGAACTGGCCCAGTGCAGTTCCATGTGCCACCGGTCTGTGTGGGAGGGCTGCTGCTGCAAGTGCAACTTGCGGGATCTGGATTCCAGAAGAGGTTACCCATGACTGAAATACATATCCAGCAACCGGATTTATCACCAGCGCCGCGACATCTTGTGATTTGACCCACAAATCCAGCCGTGACCGGTTTATCACACGCTGAGGGCGCGGTGCTGGCGTTGAGGTTAATCTCAGCTGCCGCGCAACCTGCAAAGCAGATGACAAGCCACATGGTTGTAGCAATCAGGTAGAAGTACAACATGTTGGATAAACAGGTTGCATCACATATACTTTAACATATTGCTGGTATGAGTGGCATGCGTTACAGGTTTTACTCTGGGCAAGTGCTGTTGCGTGCACATAACTTCCCTAGCGAGTCAATGATTCCGCGTAATTTCTTTCTTCTTAATGCGTCAATGTGTGGTTTCAATAGGCTGCTTTGATTCTTCTTAATGCGTCAATGTGTGGTTTCAATAGGCTGCTTTGATACAGCTAAGCGTGCTTCACTGCCTTGAGGCAGTCTTGGTTCAAATCAGTTGTGCGCAGCTGAGCCAGGGACAGTCAATGAGCAATGTGATCCGCCACTGTTTCAAGCCTGACAGTGCATGAAGTGCTGGGCGTGCACACAGTGCTTCAGGGCAAGAGCATCAAGCGGCGTTCACGTTTCAGGCCGCTTGATACAACTGGCATGTGCACTACCCTAGTAGGCAGTTGGCTAGAACTATGACAAAATGCATGGACAACATGCTATGCATGAGGCTCATACACATGCATGCCAACAACACCCACCGCCAACTGGTGAACAGGCTCCAGACAGGTTCACCCACTGCCCCTTGTCACATGTTATACACCAGATCCAGAGAAGCCGGAACCACAGGTTAGGCCACATGTGGTTCCCGAGGGAACTGGCCCGGTGCAGTTCCATGTGCCACCTGTCTGTGTGGGAGGGCTGCTGCATGGCGCTGCAGCACAGGCTCCAGACAGGTTCACCCACTGCCCCTTGTCACATGTTATAACGCCAGATCCAGTGAAGCCGGAACCACAGGTCAGGCCACATGTGGTGCCTGAGGGAACTGGCCCAGTGCAGTTCCATGTGCCACCTGTCTGTGTGGGGGGGCTGCTGCATGGGGCTGCAGCACACGCTCCAGACAGGTTCACCCACTGCCCCTTGTCACATGTTATAACGCCAGATCCAGTGAAGCCGGAACCACAGGTTAGGCCACACGTGGTGCCTGAGGGAACTGGCCCAGTGCAGTTCCATGTGCCACCTGTCTGTGTGGGAGGGCTGCTGCATGGGGCTGCAGCGCAGGCTCCAGACAGGTTCACCCACTGCCCCTTGTCACATGTTACAACGCCAGATCCAGAGAAGCCGGAACCACAGGTTAGGCCACACGTGGTGCCTGAGGGAACTGGCCCAGTGCAGTTCCATGTGCCACCTGTCTGTGTGGGAGGGCTGCTGCATGGGGCTGCAGCGCAGGCTCCAGACAGGTTCACCCACTGCCCCTTATCACATGTTATAACGCCAGATCCAGAGAAGCCGGAACCACAGGTTAGGCCACACGTGGTGCTTGAGGGAACTGGCCCAGTGCAGTTCCATGTGCCACCTGTCTGTGTGGGAGGGCTGCTGCATGG
>NSMO01014835.1:0-11909 GCA_002588565.1 Coelastrella sp. UTEX B 3026 | reverse complement strand
TAACATCAGGCCGCATTCGAGCAGGTAGGAGTCCAAGGTTTCAGCTTACCCCTCCCTTGGCGGAAAAGATCACGTGAATCAACTTCGATAACGTCAGACCGCATTCCAGCAGACACCAGCAGCGGAAGTAACAATTGGTGTATTTTGCACGGGACTAGAGGCATTGAGAGCCACCCGACTGATTTAGTGCAGACTCACCAGCTTCTGCTGTGGCCTTGCAGCAACAGGTCAAAGCAGCAGCAAAACAGCCGGCAAACAGCCCTCAGCGGTTTGACAGTGCGCGACTAGCGCTGTGTGATTTGCAGACGGAGGTGCGGAGCATCAATGCGAGGCTGCAGCGGCAGGCCTGGCTACATCACTCAGCGTTCGGAGGGTTCAGAGCACTGTGGAAGCAGGAGCAGAAGCATATATCGGGTGGCGGCCCCTTGCATTTGGCATACAGCAATTTCGCTGGCATTCTATGTTGCATGAGCAAAACTTTACATCGTGGTGAGTAGCCCACTCCATGCATAACTCAGCCATTCAAGGGCTTTGGAGCACACCACAGCAGACAGAGCCGCAGTGGCACTAAGAGCAGCACATCTGCTCTAGATCTAGGTGGCACAGTTGTTTGTGATAGGACAGGGCCAGCGAATGTTGCTGTGCAGCAGTATGTCAAGGTCAGGCAATGCCCACGGGTGGACCAGCAGCTGGAGCAGCAGAGCTTGCTGCCGCGACCTCACAGCAGCGCCAGATGGGTTGATGTGGATGGGAGATAGGTAGCCACTTGTCAAACGCAGTCATGACTGACTACACCTATCAGGTGAAGTCTGCAATCTCAGCGGGAAGGCCAGGTACCTCACCGGGGCCGGACGGCATACGGATGCTGCTGTTCGAATCAATCAAGTCTGTTTGCACCAGTGCTGGCGAGACTGTACAATCGCATAGGACATCCGCCGATAGGGCCTGCCTGGTTTTGGATGGTGTCATAGTTGCCATCTACGAAACAGGGGGTACAAAACAGGGGTTTTAGCATCAACAGCTAATTTACGCAATACAGACCCATCACCCTGTTAAACACCGACTACAGGTTGCTAGCTAGGGTTCTGGGGGAAAGATTGCAGCATGCCCTAGTTGTAGCTATTTTGCCAACGCAGACAGAATACTTGAAGGGGCGCAGAATAGGGCACAGCATCACCACAGTCACTGTGCAGCTCTTGATGCAAGCGCTGCAACAGCAAAGCGGTAGCAGCCTTCCTTGACTTTGCAAAGGCAATGACACCTTTGACCAGCAGTTCCTGCTGGATCATCCATGGTTGTATGGCAGCCATTGGGTGGGAGCAGTCCTTTGCGGCCTAGGTGAGCACACAAGTGACGGGCACTTTCGCCACTATTGGAATGAATGGCTATTTGTTGAACAGGTTAGAGTACCAGGTGGGGGTGCGTTAGGGCTGCCCATTATCACCTTTATTGTTCATTGGGGAGGCCCTGGTCAGGCTACTTCATAATAAGGGGTTAGGCCTGTCAGTACAGGGGGTTACATCCACCCCATTTGCAGATGATATTCAGGTGTATCTGCAGTGAGTAGACCAGCTGCCAGCGTTCCTGGCAGTCATGGATAAACATGGCAGCAGCGCCCGGCCAGTACCTTAAGCGGGACGAGACCAACTTGCTGCTGCAGCTGCTGCTGCTGCTGCTGCTGCTGGGACATTGTGTCAGGGAGCGTCATCATCAAGGCCAGCAGGATCTAATCAACCCCTACATACCATACAGCAACTGCAGCGAATGCCAGCAGCAGTGTGACGCCTTCACCAGGCCGCCGAAGCCAGGCACATCCACATACTGCAGCGGGGGCAGCTGGATCTGCAGAGCATCTGATCGCTGTGTGTGGCTGCTGGGCTGGTGAAGGTGTCCATGCTCACACCCGCCAGCTGATCAACAAGTTGATTATTGTGCCAAGCAGTGGGTGAGACTGCTGGGGTGGATGCACTGCTACCACTACTCCTTCCATCAAGTGGTCGTAGAGAGCCCTGGTTGTCTTGGTAGGTCGGTGGCGCCTGTGCTTGGCGAAAGGATGCATGGATAACAATCTCTGTGAGGTACTACACCAGGGGCTGCCCTGCTCTGCTCTGAGTAAGAGAAGTAGCTGCGCTCGATGACGCCAGCTGGCTGCTGCAGGCTGGTAAGTTGTGCTATATGTGATGTGCCTTTGCTGGCTGGACTAGTCAAGCTATCAGCTGAACTGAGGGTCGCAGCTGGACACTGGCTCACCTCAAGAGCAGAAGCATATGTCGGGTGGTGGCCCCTTGCATATAGTTTACAGCAGTTTGCTTGCCATACTATGTTGCTTGACCTAAACCTCACTGGCTCACCCCGCCACAGCTGAGTATGCAAGTCTGGTGCTGAGAAAGCTTACTTAAGGGAATGCAGCTTATACGGTCCTGGTTTGTGACGTATGCCGCAATGCAGCATGCAGTGCACAAAGCCTGTATGGCTAACTCACCACTCGTGCGCTGCGGCAAACTGCTGTGAAGTGACTGAGAGCTGCTGTGCTGACATGTGACTGGAAACAGCTGTGCTTACAGGATGGCCCAGGTTGAACCTATCCTGGCTGACCAAAGCTTTGTGTTCTGCTACAGACATCTCCACAGACCACTTCAGCCTTCAAGGTGCAGTTCTGCTGATTTTTGTGGGCCACAAGACAGACGACGCTCGTGGCTTGACCGCTCAGAACCTTTGCCTCCTACTGATCCGAAAGTTTCTATGCAGCAAGCAGTGCACAGCGCGGCTAGTGGCACCGGGATGAGCAGCAGCAGTACGGTACAGGTCTCAGGGCCTAGCCTTTGAGTCTAGATACTGTTTCTTGCCTGCCAAATTCAGCCAGCGCGGGATGTATGTCAGATACGATGCATCATAATCCTTACGCTCTCATGTGGGAGGAGTTGTAGGATGTTCGGAAAGGGACCGCGTAATCAATCGATGCTGTTGTAGTGCCATGGCTCTTGCAGGCTGACTCGCTGCGCATTTGCGTGGGAAATATAACATCAACATAAGATGTTGTTGTACGCCATGTGGCCTGCGCTACTAGCTTCTGTACGGCCCCAACGCCGTAGGCTGTTTCATGTTAGTAAACGATTAGCCCACAGCACCTCGCGCGACGTCCCTCTCACGTATCCAGCAGTCTGCATATGGGGAGCAAACACAGGAGTTGGAAAGACGCTTATCAGCGCGGGACTGGTCGCAGCAGCTGTCCGGAATCAGGTAAAGCAGTAGCAGGACAGCTAACCAGTATACGTCCCATATACTGTACGCAAACAGCTCGCTTGAAGCTTCTAGCCGCCATGAATGCCTTACTGGTTGATGGTCTTCTGTTTCCTGCAGGTGTTCGTGCAGTATGTGAAGCCTGTGCAGACTGGTTACCCTCAAGACAGCGACTCAAGGCTTGTGGTGAGTTGGCTTGTAGCAATCGACCCGCATTATTTCTCATATATGTAGTAGTGATTATCAAATACATAGTATGACGTCGAGAGATTACAGTTTGAAGGTTCTCCAATTGCAAAAGGACTGCGTACGAATGGGTACATTTGCATTGGTGCCGCGCATACCAGCCAGGCAGCGGCAACACACTTTCTCACTAACAGCCAGCAGCTGCAGGAAACGAACATATGCTGTAGGATTTAGCGCCGTTTTGGTTTTAGCCTTTCTTCAATGGCACCATCAAGCTTCACACGTTGACCGAATACATTGAGAAGTCTGCCTGTGGTGTGGTTACCCAGCAACAGCCAGTATCCTTGCATTGTACACAACACCAGCCGTAAGCACTGGATGAAAGCATGAATGTCAAACATTCGCAGGCCCTGCATGTATACATATAAGGTACCCAAGCACCACAGCTGTAATGCCAACGGCCCTATTCAGAGGCCTGCATGTACCGGGTGGATACTGATTCACAGTGTTTATGCTGCTGAATCTTTGTGTTCTTCGTGGTCAGGCAGCAGCAGCAGCGCATGTGTCCGGGGCAGCAGCAGCACAGCAGTACCTCCACCAAAGTGACACACTCTACACCTACACAGATCCCGTCAGCCCACACTTGGCTGCAGCAGCAGAGGGACGTGTTATTTCTGATGACACAATAACAACAGCAGTAACACAGCAGCTGCAGAAGTTCACGGCAGCAGTAGATGCCAAGCGGCGGCAGCAGCAGCAAGATGGCAGCAGCAGCAGCAGCAGTGGTGGTGGTGTACGAGGGCTGAGTGTTGTTGAGACGGCGGGGGGTGTAACAAGTCCGGGACCTTCTGGGACCCTGCAGGTATGATTGTGGTTTGGGAATGCCTAGAATATTTGATGGGGCTTGGATAGATTTAAAGATGTATATGACACCGTTGTAACACACATAACCCACATTACACATGTGCAGTGTGCTGCCAAGTGAGTTATCTGCATGACAATGATTGTTACATGCGTGGCAATCTCCGCAGTCTGCTGCTGCATCTCCTGGACAACTCTGCCCAGAATCCTTTGCTCCGGTCTTTGGCCCCCTCCGCCTGCTTGGTGGTGATCCACATTGGGACGGCATTTCATCAACAACGACGGTCCGGCAGAGGAGGCAACCCCAACTGTTAACCTGATCTCTGCAGATCAATCAGACACTGATCTGCTGCCACTGCTGCTGGTGCTGTTCAGGGTGACTTGCTGCGGCCCCTAGCCCTGCCAGCCTTGCTAGTTGGCGATCCACACTTGGGCGGCATTTCAACAACATTGTCAAGCTACGAGTCGCTGCTGCTGCGCGGTCATACGGCAGCAGCAGTGGTGATGATGACGGAAGGTCGTTATAACAATGTTCAAGCGGTACAACACCATCTTAGACGTGCAGCAGCACATAGGTGGGTCTTGGGAAATATATCTTAGCAGTTGTATATTGCCTGTCTGAGTGATTAACTCACTGCAACCCAGGGTTCAGCTAGCAGTTTGTTTGATTGAGTTTACAGGTGATGTCAGTGCCAACGCTTTCTGTGTCCCCCGGTCCCTGCTGCTTGTCTTCTGCCGGCATGCAGGTCTCTTTGTGGCCAAAGTGTAGTGGGTGCCTCATCACAAAGAAATGCTGTACACAAGTTGTTCTGCATTGTGTCCTGGAATTGCGTGTAGTGGTGATGACCACAATGTCTGTTGGGTTACTTGGCCTGCAGGTTAGGTCAAGATCTGCCAGTGCTGTCGCTGCCACTCTGCAAACCACCACTGCCAGCAGCAGCAGCAGGCGCCAACAACCCCACAAATAGTCTGATCGATGATCATTTATCAGAGTGGCTATCTGAATCCCAGCAGCAGTTTGACGAGTTGCTGCTGCTGCTGCAGCAGCAACATGAGCAGCGGCAGCAGTGGCTGAGCAGTGCTGCTGCTGGTGCTGTTGCCAATGTGTGGTGGCCATTTACACAACACGCTCAATTGCCAAACAGGTAGGAAGATTGCATCTCTTGGAAGGTTCTCAGCCTCTTGTATCAATGAACACTTGGAATAACAGAATAATTTGCACACTATCTGATCATAGTCGGAGCAGCTGTCTGAATGACGATGGCAGTCTGATGAGTAATCACTGCAGCAGCAGCTCACCTGCAGTTTTTGTGTTGTGTTTCTTATGATCAATGCCAACTCACCTGTTGTCGGGTGCAGTGCTGCTGCTGCTGCCAATGCGTTGTGACTGCTGCTGCTACTGTGTAGGGAAATCACTGTGGTTGATGCAAGATCAGGCGAAAACTGGCTAATACTCAAACAGCAGCAGCAGCAGGAGCAGGGGTCAACTGCTGCCAGCAGCAGCAGCAGCAGCAGCAGCAGCAGTTTGACCCCCCTTCATGATGCTGCTAGCAGTTGGTGGACCCAGACTGCTGGCACAAGTGACTTACAGATCGAAGTTACGAGAGCTGTCGCAGCAGCAGCAGGACGTTACATGCACGTCATGTGGCCACAGGTTTGTTGATTAAATGTCATTCTTGGTTTCTGACATCATACCTGACTACGGGTGTGTGCATGTGTGGTGATGACACTGCTGCTCCTGCTGCTGGTGCAACTTGCTCATGCTCCTGGGCTTGTGTTACCCAGATCACTGCTGTCACCACATCTCAAACATCATGAGTGGGGCTATGTTGTGCAAAGCAATTGTGATAGCATCCGCAGCAGTGCCTGTGCTACCAGAGCTCATTCCACCGCTGCCACTGCTGCTGCCACTGCTGCTGCTATTGCAGGTTGTTCATGCTCCTGGTCTTGAACTGACGAGGGCTCTCCTGTCGCCACCACTCAACCAGAATGGCTGGGCCAGCCGCGTATTCTTCAGCGATGACGGAAGCACCGCAGTAAGTTTTTACTTAGCAGCAGATTATCTTGTCTATTTACTTTGCCTCTGTGGTGACTTGATGGTGTAAGTTGTGTAAGAATGATGTTTTGATGTGTGCTGTCATGTACATGGCATACTTGTGAGGGTTTATGCACAAATGTACTGTGCACAAATAGCAGCAGCCTGGGGGTTCTAACGCGCAAGTTTTTTTTTGAAGTCTATGTTCAGCAATGACAAAGTGCTCTGATAATCCTGCTGAATGCACCACACATACTGGATGTTTTTGCCAAAGGTTTTGCTGCCAAATCGCCCATGCTTTGCACTGGTTTGCAATCGCCAATTGAGGATACACATGTAGGTGTATACATCTTTCAGCATCTGCTGAGACAAAAGTGTGGTTGTTGAAGTGTTTTGGGGGGGAGGGGTATTGGAGAATTCTTGCATGCCAGTCAACAACTGGCTTTGGCTTTTCAGAACACCAAACGCCAAAACCACAAACAAGATAACATTTCACTGAGCTATACTATCACATGCTGTTTTCATGTTGTTTGCAGATCGAGGTTGCCTTGAAAATGGCATTCAGAAAGTTCATGGTCGACCATAACATGTTAAACGACAAAAATAACACCCCCGACCAACAACCCCAGCTCGAGGTTTTAGGCCTGCAAAATTCATACCACGGCGACACACACGGCGCAATGGATTGCTCGCCATCCAGCCCTTTTAATGGCAGACTCCAAACCCCCTGGTATTCAGGCCGGGGTTTATTCCTAAACCCGCCGTATCTACAGTTGCAAAAAGGGAAGTGGCGGCTGCAGGCGCCGGAATGGCTGCAGCAGCAGCAGGGGAGTGGCAGCAGCAGCAGCAGCAGTGGTTGGGCTTGGGAGGGCAAGCAGGAGCTGTTTGATGTGAAGCAACGCAGCAGGTAAAAAGGTTCGTGGTTTGCCATATGCCTTTGCCCTTATTGCTTGATCAACATTGAGGGTTTAGAGTGTATACATCACCTTCTGTTGCTACTGATCACCGTGTACTTTTCACAGCCGGTATAGCGGAGTATGGACCACAGACAGATGAAGCAGACAGAAACCAAGTAAGACATTCACTTATCAAAGTCTTTCTTAGTCTATGTGATATACCCACATTCCTGCTGTCATCGAGGGATTATCCAGAGCACTATCATTGGACTATAGTTATATTTTGTTCACACGTACCACTGGTTCCTTGTAATCAGAATATGTGAGAATACTTATGTCACCTCTGGGTGAATATTGCCAGTGGTGCCTCCTCTCTGGCTGCTGCTGCTGCTGCAGGTAGATCCTCAGCAGTTGCTTTATGAATGCATGGCAGCAGCGGCAGATAAGCATTTGAAAACCTGAACGCTGTACTACCTCCACACCAACAGCCAGGTGTCAGCGCTCTAAGCACTTACAAACCTGGAATAATTTGTCGCCGTCACTGCTACCCCCCCCCCCCTGCTGCTGCTGCTGCTGCTGCTGCTGCTGCGGATGTTTATCGTCAGCAGTTGTACCACCAAAATGCACATCACAGCAACAGGCCAGCAGTCGCTAATCGACATCGAACATTTGCAAGCACTGAAAGCCGCAGATCAGTATGACACTGCTGCTGCTGCTGCTGCTGCCGCTGCTGTTGCTCGCCCTTCTACAGGTCTGATCTTCAGCAGTTGTATCACCAACACATTGTATCAGCGATTGAGGCACATGAAGCTGCTGCTGGCAGCAGCAGCAGCAGCGCCGGCATCAAGCGAAGGCTGGGTGCTTTACTGATCGAGCCAGTGCTTCAGGGGGCTGGTGGGATGCTGTTTGTGGATCCTCTGTTCCAAGTTGAAATGGTCAAGGTCGGTCCAAATTTGCCTCTACTTATATCAACTTCGTGATGCATGGTCTTTTGGATGGTTGCGTGAAGCTTTTGACCATTTGTTGTATGGTAGTGCCAGCGGCGGCGGCAGCAGCAGCAGCAGCAGTGAGCACCGATTGGAGCGATACTTATGAAGCCAGTGCTTCAGGGGGCTGGTGGGATGCTGTTTGTGGATCCTCTGTTCCAAGTGGAAATGGTCAAGGTCAGTCCAGTTTTAATTTTCTTCAAACCCACCTTTGTGATACATGCCTTTTGTCATAGGTTTGTGATCCTTTAGAAATCATTTATGTGGTGGTGCCAGCAGCAGCGGCGGCAGCACTAGCAACGGCGGCAGCACTAGCAGCGGCGGCAGCAGCAGCAGCAGTGAGCAGATGTTGAAAGCATTACATATAAAGCCAGTGCTTCAGGGGGCTGATGGATTTCGTGGTTTCTGGCTCAGGTGCAGCCCAGTCATCCTTGGTTGAGCTTTTTCACCAGGTGCCGGCAACTGGGAAGTCCAACAGCGACATGTTGACAGGCCCAGCTTGCATCAGCTACACAGGCTACACTTATTATTGATATACAAATTCAAGTTTGGATTTGTGAATACATGAATATGC
This sequence comes from Coelastrella sp. UTEX B 3026, assembly GCA_002588565.1. NCBI lineage: Eukaryota > Viridiplantae > Chlorophyta > Chlorophyceae > Sphaeropleales > Scenedesmaceae > Coelastrella > Coelastrella sp. UTEX B 3026. The sequence goes on along the minus strand of NSMO01014835.1, from coordinate 3,131 downwards.
TGTTATGGTGCTGCATCACTGTATGTTGCTGGCTCTAGGGGCGTCACTGTCATGTTTGGTGAGGGATTCACACATTGTTGGCGACTTAAGAGGTCCAGCAGCGGCGTATGGAGAGACTGTTCATACGATGCACTGGCCAATCATCCTCATATGTTTGCTTGCTTGCGTCCGTGCCTTCTTCACTACAGGTTGCTCAACTTAGAGGCAACCCCAACATCTTTGACGAATATGCTCTCATGGTGCTGCATCATGTATGTTGCTCGCTTTGAGGGCATCATTACCATTTTCGTTGAGTTCTCACATGTTGCTGACGACTCGGAATATCAACAGCCACATACCAAGACTTTATAAACCAACATCAAGATTTTCTTGGCCCAATGACTCACACGTTATCTCTATTTTTCACTGCTCCATTGTTGACTACAGATTGCTAGATCTAGAGGCATCCCCATCATCTTTGACGAGGTGTTCACCGGCTGCTGGCGGCTCGGAAGCCCAACAGCCGCAGCAATGCTCCAAATAACACCAGATATAACATGTTATGCCAAGTTGTTGACTGGAGGCGCAGCGCCATTGGCAGTGACAGTCACGAGCGAGGTGGTGTTCAATGCTTTCAAGGGGCCTAGCAAGGTAGGGGTTTGCCTCCTTCCGTACTGTCAGTTTCGCACAAGGGAACCACTGCAGCTATTGCCAGCACATCTGCTCAGTCACTTTCATTTGAACACTTACCCCAGATGCACCATGCTCTCCTGTTGAGGCAAGGTTGATAAAGCGGATGTTAACTCCGCGTAGCGCCTTTGATAGAGCGCTAGCTTAAAAGGTTTAGGGAGGGTGATGTGTGTGTGTCCAGGCGACTCTGCATTCATGCAAGGTTGCAGTCATCCAGCTATACAGGAGGGAAAACCAGGACTGGCAAGTTTGGCATGCAAGCAACCAGGCCATTTGGACTCTTGGCAGATCAGCAGCATGCAATGGGATTGTTGTTTTCCATTGGCCTGCTTACGTGTATCGCCAGTGATGCTGTTACAGAATGCTCAGCTACAGCCATGTAACCGTTGGACTGCTGCTGCTGCTGCTCCTGTAGATCGAGGCTCTGCTTCATGGCCACTCCTACACAGCATATCCCCTCGGCTGTGCAGCAGCAGTAGCAAGCCTATCGATCATCCAAAACCCTGAAATGAACCCCAACGTATGCACACCAGATCTACCTAACCGCTGCCGCAAGGCCATCGCTGCTGCTGCCGTTGCTGCTGCTGGAGGCGGCGATGCTAGTAGCAGCAGCAGCGGATCAGACTCCGATGGCAGCAGCAGCAGCGACGACGAATGCAGCAGCAGCAGCAGCAGCAGCATTGCGTGCAAGGATACCTGTGGTCAGCTTCTGCCCCAATGGGATGAGTCATCAGCTGAAAAGCTGAGTCATCACCCACGTGTCAAAGGTGTCGTGGTTTTGGGGTCAGTGTTAGCAGTAGAGCTAAACCCTGAAGCTGCTGCCGGGGGTTCAGGGTATGGCAGCAGCGCAGCGGTTGATGTCGTAGTGGCTTTGAGAGACCGGGGTATAGCGGCTAGGCCGTTGGGCCCCGTCGTTTATCTGATGGTCACACCTACGACTAGTAGGGAGAAGTGTGACTGGTTGATGAGTGAGTTGAGCAGTGTGTTGGACATGAAAGAGGGGTGGGGGCGATCTGGGGGCGATTATGTGCTGATTTGAATGAAGATAGGGTGATATTCCCTGAGGCGGATTTGATCCAAGCTTTGATTGCCAGGCTGTGTGTGTCATGGCCAGCGGGTGCATGTTCAAACCCATCTGCTGCAAGTGTCCAGGAGTCTGGGGTCTGCTGCTGCCAACAGAAAGTCTACAGACAGGTGGAGGCCTGATAAATTGTGTGGGTCTAGGTTAATGCCATTGCACAGTGGCCATGTACGACACTGCAGCTGTTGCCAGCGCATCTGATCTGCGTGGCTCAGTCACTTTCCGACATAGTGGCCGCGCACCTGTGGTGGTGAAAAGTATCACTCACATGTCAGACAGCGGTCTCATGGGCAGGCACCAAACAAGTGTGTCTCCATCCTAATATGAGCGCCACCAGGTGGCAGCTATGGACTCTGGTATGGTGGACCTCGCATAAGGTGTAGTAAGACTCCTAGGACTCCTGTAATTGCAGGGCTTGCAGCATGGTGTCCCTTGTGGTAATACCCTAGCGGCGGACAGCCTGGCTCCATGTCATTGTGCCTATCTGGCACTCCCCAAAGGCAGCTGTTGCATCAGCTGTCAGCGGACTCCCTGGACAGTGCGCATTCAGTGCTCAGACACCTCAGCAAGCATGGGTTGCTGGCCACAGCAGCTGTTCCGCTGAACAGCAGAGCTTTGAAAGCCCCATTTCCTGCTTGCATCGCATCAGCGGACGCAGAAGAAGCTCCAAAGCAGCAGACAATGCGCTCCGCGTGGCGGATGAGGCTCTAGTAGACGTCGTGTCTGGTCTAGCATGCGAGCCCTACTGCCTATTTTTGTACAGCCGGTGACAGGTACTGGTTTACCGTGATGATGATTTTGCAGGAGTCCGAGCGCACAGGAACCGTGCCGCTGAAACTGCAGAAACAAGAATGCACAAAAGCGCAGCTTGACAAGGTGGTCTCGAATTGACAGCGCATATGGGACGCATGTCAGGCCTACCGTGTTACGCTGCGCCCTTGCCCGCAGCTCCTGTTACTATGTTACTTTGTTGCTACCTTTTTGTATTCCTGCAAGAGGCCCAATAAAGTGTCCACCGTCAACAAGTACAGCAGTAGCAACTACAGTTTCAGCCTGGTATCTTGTTTGCAAGTAAAGTCCTTGACACCATGTTTGCTATGCGCATTATATACCCGTAATGACCATAGGTCATGAAGGGAGTACTACCCGAATTGAACGTGAAGCCGGCTCCTAACCTGAACCTAAATGCTAACCTAGAATGGCAGTCGCGGAGCTGCTGCGGCCTCGCGGAGCAAAGATAGCAGTGCGATAATGTAATATCTATTCGCGTGTGCATGCGCGCGTTCTCTAGAACGCGTTCTGTGCTGTGCAGCAGATCGCACAGGCTCGCTCTTGAACGCGTAGCTACTTCGCAATTGTGTTTGTTATATAGGTTCAACTT
>NSMO01014834.1:0-11912 GCA_002588565.1 Coelastrella sp. UTEX B 3026 | reverse complement strand
AGCTTTGAACATCATGTGCTGTGCTGTAGCACACCTTTGAAATGTGCTAAAACCAAACGGCATTGCCAAGTGTCCTGCTGCAGCGCAACATCAACACAACTCGTTTGTGCCGCTATACCGTGGATCCGGAGTGCTTGACAAGGAAGGCCAGTGACGCATGCGTGAGTGACTAGAGCCCCAAGTGTATGTTTGGTCAGGCGGATGTTTGTGGCAGCAGTCAGGACTGCTTGCTGCAGCTGCAGAGGCTGTGAGCCGTTTGATCTGTCTTATGATAGCAGTGGTTGTAGGCTTGCTTGTGATTGTCAAGCACAAAGCAATGTTTGCACATAGCATGGCATCCTGTGAAGCCAGTATGACACTGCAGGCGCAATACGCTGTGCTTTGTTTCTGGTACAGGTCAATGACCTGGTTGATCAGGTCCTTGCTGGTGATATGGCTGGTGCCGGTTCTCCAGGCCGTCCCACAAACACAGCAGCAGTTGCAGCTGGAGTCGCAGTAGCAGCTGCTGTGGTGCTTGCAGCGGTACTCGGACTGCTGTTGTGGCGGCGCAGGAGGGCACGGCGTCGAGAGCAGCTTCCATTGCACAAACCTTCAGCGGCCTATAGCAGGCGGTACAGCGGCAGTGAAGCTAATGTGCCTGGAATGCTCATTAGGTATGTCATATTGTGTGTAGTCATGGTCCCAGTATTGACTTGTCCGTGTATGGAGATTCTGGTAGGAGTTGGAGTCGTTTGAAGCGGCACCCAGCCGTTGCTGAGTACTATTTGGATGCTTCCACATGGCTTGTTGACTGCTGTGCCTGATGCTGCACGTGAGACATGCAACACAGACAGCATAGGGTCACCGATGAACTGTGAATCCTGTGGTGTCGAGCTTCTCCCCTTCGGTGGTCCCCTGACTGTTTTCCACACCTTAGCGCTGGTCGCGCCTGATGTTCATGTGGTTTCTGTGAGCTGTGTCTGCTATCTGCGTTTAACGAGCACTGACTTACTGCTGGGCTGCTTTGCTGCAACAGTCACCCCGAGAGTGGAGGCGGCGGCTACACTGGTCCCTCTTCTGACGTTCGCGGCTGGGAGGTATCAAACATGCTGACCACTCCCTTGATACAAGGAGATCCTCAGGACGTGTCGAAGATACAGTTTGGGGAACTGCTGGGTGCTGGAAGCTTTGGGCGGGTCTACAAAGCTACATGGGCGGGGAGAGAGGTTGCTGTCAAGGTACTAGTTGTTGCTCCAGGTCCGGTGTAGCTGGGCAGGCTCTCTGTGGTCTTTGTGTTGTGCTTAGACAGGCGCATGTGATGTATCTCACCGTGTGACTTGCGTTACTGCGTCTGTCAGGCCATCAGCCATATGTTTGGAACACTGTGGCTTGACTCGCTTCGCCACTGATCCTGCAACAGCTGTATGCTTGCTGCTGACAGGTCATAGAGCATGACAGCGGGTCTTCTCCCGCGGTTGAGAATGAAGTTGAGTTGATGCTGTCCTTCAACCACCCAAACATCGTGCGGGCGTTTCATTGTGTCACATATACACGGACTGGTGCAAGCACACGTGTTGCTACCAGCGGTGGTGAGTGTGTTGCATGGCTGGGCTTCTGTTGCCACTAGCTCACTGGACCTGCATACAAACACATTGTCTACCAAATAGCAAAGCTTCCAACTTGCACACTTAGTTCTCAGCCGTATGTTGAGTCGTCAGTGTTGTGTGATCAGTAATGCAGTACACAGCCCGTGTGAGGGGCATCGAGCTCTTCTTCAAAAGCACATGTGACCATGCTTCAGATCTCACATGCTGTGCTGTTTCAGGTGGCACAAGAACAACCGACCAAGGGTCAGGCAGCGCAGGAACCAGCAGCTTGCGTGACATGGGGTCGTCTAACCGCCAGCAGCCAGACTGCAGCAGCTCTCTAGACAGTGCAGGACAGCTGCAAACGTCCAGCAAGTCCGGGGGCATCACTCCATCAGCAGCACTTCCACCAGCAGCTGCTGTAATGAATGATTCAGCTGCTTCAGTCCAGCCGCATAAGGACAGTCCTGCTCCTGGGTCCGCAGCAGCTGCTACTGCTGTTGTTCCTGCAGCAGATGCTGAGCTTAGTGTCGGGTCCCCGATGGCAGGCTCGAAAACAGCAGTAGATAGGCTCAAAGCTGACAAAGGGGTGGGGCTGGGTTCAAATACAGCAGACGTAACAGCAGGTGTTTGGGGGGTGGGAGGCTCGGGTGGCGGCTGGGGTGTGAGTGGCAACTCTCTGGGCGTCGTGACGGGCTCTTCCAAAACACAGAGAGCAGAAACCTGGTGGGTGTTGTGGATGGCTCCCAGCAGCTTTGATCTCGTCTGGAAGGTATGCTTGCATGCTGTGTGGCCTGTGCCGGCAGTCTGTTGTATGCTGCTGTCTGAAAGCCCAGGCTGCTATGTGCTATGTATGAGGTTGTTGATGACAAGCCGGTCACTCACAGCGATAGCAGCACTCATAGGCGTCTGCTGCTTATGTCCTGCAGGCTAGTTCAGGAGTACTGCGACTGTGGCACGCTGGGTGGCATAGTTGGTGAGTGGGAGCCAAGCGAGGAGAATGAGCAGCGTATGTTGCTGCGACTACTGCTGCTGCAAGACTGCGCCCAAGGCTTGAAGGTCTTGCACAGCAGACACGTGGTGCATGGCGACCTGGTAAGGTTCTCTAAGATGTCAAAGAGAATGTTTGTGTAGCTGACTACTACCGCCTGTGATGCAATCTAATGGACCTGGCCTAGCATTGTCTACTGCAGGATGGTCAAGAGATGGTCCTTTTGACGTGCTGCCTATGCCTCTGCTTACCAAAAACTGGCTGTGCTTGAGGTTCTTGGGGCTGTTGTGCCCTGATGTGCACAGTGTTATTCCAACCTCTTACCTCTTTGTGTCTTCCAGAATGCTCGCAATGTGCTCGTGTCAAGCTCAGCAACATCGCCCACTGGTTTATGTGGCAAGCTGGCAGACTTAGGGCTCAGTAGGGTCATCAAGCAGCAGAAGACGCATAGGACGACAAATACAGTTGGCACGATGAGTCACATGCCCCCAGAGCTGCTCAGATATGGCAGGATGTCAGGTTAGTGTGGTCTGCATCACTGTATGTATCAGCATCAACCTAACGCATGCGAGCTGGTAACATGCAAGCGGCTCATTGGTGGGCGCCATCCTGCAGGCGAAAGATGACACTTTCACCTGTAGTGTCTGGGGTGCCATGTTGACTTCTTGTAGGGTTGAGGACAGCTATTTGCGGAGGTTCCTCGACTGCCTGCAGTGCCTTGCAGAACTCCAGCTTGTATGTGCTTGGGCTGATGTTGTTGGAACCTCTGAACTATGAGGTGGCATGCTGTTGAGCAGGGGTGTGTCAGCTACAGCTACTGCATAAGGCTACATTGCATGCAGGCTCGCCTACCATCAGCGTTTGTGTGTGATATTGCCCGTGATACATACTGACACGTTTGTGAATGCAGCTGCTGTGGACATCTACGCTTTCGGCATCATGATGTGGGAGGTCTTCACAGGGCAGCCAGCTTTCAAGTGAGTCAACAGCCTGGACATCAGCATATTGGCGGCTGTACCTTGCTGCTTCGGGCACAATCTGCAGCACACTCATCATACTGCTCGAGGCTGATGCTGCCTGTGAACTTTCTTTGGTTGAGGATATTTGCAGCGAGAATGCAAGCATGTCCTGCAGAAAGTCATTGGCGTTCAGCACTAGTAGAAAGGTAGTTGGCAAAACACAGGCACAGAGTTGCCACATGGCATGGCTTGCAGCTCTTAGCAGTATGTGTCCTGTTGCAGGAAGTTGCACTATGGCCAATTCTTTGAGACAATCGTCATGCGCAACCTCCGACCAATGATACCTGCTGGGATGCCTGCGGACTATCAGCTGCTGATGGAGCATTGCTGGGCAACAGACCCAGCGGATAGGCCAAGCATCGACAGGTCAGCGCTGACTTGAGGTTGCTGGCCAGTCAGCCGGCTTGTCTGACAATCTTTATGCTGGCGCTGTTGGCGGCCTTGAAGCTGTGGATTCGTGCAGACACCTCGCATGGCCTTGCACTCCAGGATGCACGGCACTGGGTTTATGAAGAAACCACTGGGCTGCGGTTGGTGGCTTGTCATTAGTGTTGCAGCCTCGCTTATGCTGCTTGCCGCATCTCAACTGCTGCAGGGTTCTGGAATGCCTGCGCTACATGATCCAGGAGCGGCAGCATTCAAGCCCCGTATGTTCTGCTCCTGCCAGCTCAGCACCTGCCCAACCATCATTAGCAGACCGTGTGCCTTCTCTACTGATTCATCAACCCCAGGAGCGACTTACAAGATTCAGGGCTGGACCATCAAACCCTAGCTCGCCACAGTCTTTAAGCCCTAACCGCATGTCACCAGGGGCTTGTGATGGGTATGATGTTACACAGGGCTCTGCAGTTGGTGCGGAAGATTTTGGCGGAACATGGGGAACTTATTCTGAGCAGGGCTTTGGGAGCAGGGATCTGGGGTTTAGGCGCAGCAGCGGAGACCCAGCAGGGTTTAGTACATGTACAGGGACCAAGGTGGCTAGCATCCTCTCTGAGGGTGCACAGAAGTACAGTGATGGGGATGCAGACATGGTGAATAGGTATGAAAGTGTTCAGGCTGGTAAGGGGGTGGCTGGGCCTGTTGGGGCACGCTATGGGGTTGTGAGGTCATACAGCAAGGATGCTGGACCTGGTTTGCAGGATACAGCACAAGGCAGCGACGAGTTCAACAGCAGTAACAGATGGTTTGTGTAGCTGCGGGAGACCGGACACTGCTTGTTCTGGTGTGACGAAGCATTGACCCTAATCGAGGGAGCTGCTTCGCTGGTGCTTGCTCCAGGTGCAGGTGCAGCGTTGGAGCTCTGCATAGAGCTTGTGAAGCGCTGGCAAGGTTCTGCTTTGTTTGTATGAATGGTTTTGATGTAGTCTGGATAATCTGTCTGGACTATCAAGGGAACTTTCTGGTTGCGAATGCTTATGTTATGCTGGGAGCATCAGTTGACATCCATCTACCTTATCATTCATCATGTAACCAACATAGTGTCCGCTCACATCATGCAAGGGCCTGAAGTTTAGAGTACGGTGTCATACTGCATTCGTTGTTACACATTGTCAAGTGCATGCAGGGTGCATCAAAGGGTCTTGTTGTTAGTTATGTTGGTTTTGTTTTCATTGTGTGCTTGCCAAGCATAGGTGCCTACCAACCGACATATTACCAGGTCATTGAACGTTTTGTCGGGGTTGTGGCGGGGTTGTTAATTTGCTGCTGTTTATCATGCAGCCATTGCAGGCCTGGTTGTTGGGGCTGAGAACCCATTGTGACTGTCATGTGGACAATACTGTCTGCAACCAAAAGAGTGTGTCGTGTTCCACTATGCTCCTGGCGACAAGGTTAGCACTTCCCCCTATCTGTTGCATGATTGCGCATGCTGTACATGGGGTGATAAAGAATGCATGGTTATGGACAACCGGATCCATCCTGGCTTGTTTGCAGTCATTCGTATGGCATGTTTACTCAGCGTTTATCATGGCTATCGATTTTTGTGGCCATTTGTTGTCAGCATTGTATGTGAGGCGTGGTTGACTGATGCGCGTCTCAACTCGTGTGCTTTACACCAACATGCCGATACCAGTGGGAATGTATGGAGCTTTGTTATGCAGGTGTGACCTGGCAGTTTATCTGACATGACACGTATCAGGTCATCTAATGTCCTCATGCATGGTTGGGGCCAGACTATGGCTATGGGGTTTGTTGCTGTGCCCAATGTGTACTGGCTGACCTCTGAGTAGCATCGGCTAGATGCCATCACCTATGATATTCACTGTTCTGTGTGTGAAGTCCGCTGCCAGTGTCAATTGAGCAACTGGATTTTGCCGGTGGGCGAGGGATAGTAACGGCGGTGAGTGGCTTATCTGTGGTCTCTGTTGCCAGCCAAAGGCGCGCCTGAATGTATCCTGGGCTTGCAAGTCGCCTTGAGATGCCAGGTTATAATGCAGCTGCTGCACAGGGCCCCGGGCATGATGCTGCTGCTTTGATTGACAGTATGGCCCAAGGTGTGCAGTATTTTGCAGTGCCGTTGGTCTGAGTCAGTTTGTGTCAAACCCATCTCAGACATTGTACCAGGCACACTGTGTGCTGCGTCAAGCAATTGGTCAACACTGATTGTGTGCAATGTGTCCTAGGCACTTAGAGCTTGTGCAGTGCATGATGTGACGTGATCAGTCGTGTTCATCAGTCATATGTCACATATATGTTGACAGCGGAAGAGCTAGAGTGTGAAGTAAACATCGTGGGATCTGTTTGGCACAGTGTGCACTTAGAATGGTGCTTCAAGGTTGTAACATCCGGTGGGTATTTTGTCACAAGCCCTGTTCAGCAGCTGATATTGTGCATAGTGTGGCTCGACCTGTGTTTGTGTTTCATTCAGCACATCCACCACTTGTGCACTGTGTGATGGCGGCTCTGACAGGTCACGTCGTGTTGCTGCTGGTGCTGGTCTTCTTAGTAACAGCTGTTGCTGTAGTGCTTGCGAGCGCTTGTGATCTCGTCTTTCAAGAAGCAAAAGAGGTCTCCCTGCGCCTTGCAGGTTGCAAGCTGCCACAACATGGAGCTGCGACAGACTGAGAGACTCTACTACTATCGGATAGCTCAAGCCTTGATCGGCAGCATTGATTGCCATGTCACAGTTTCACAGTGATGCAACGCAAGCGCTTACAGGCATGACCTGGGTGTTGCAAACCGTGATAGTCAAGCGTTGCTCCGTGAGAAAGGCACATTGACAAGATTGGATTGGAGGGAGTTTGGCGAAGTTCCCTGGGGTAATTCAATCACGGACACAAAGGAAGTGGTGAATGTCTCTGAGAGGCGTAGGCCGACCAGAGGCCTTTGGATGCAGCAGGTAAGTCGTCAGATATCAGACAATGGGCTGTCGGGCTGTGTTGAAGCTCAAAGCTCTGCAATACCGATCCTGTGCCGTGAACCGATGGGAGAATCGCATCACAAGCAACTAATTCAGTTGGACAGCATGTGTGAACCGAACAAAACACGTGTGGACCGAAAATGGTGAGGTATTCACTGTAACTTCTCTCTCTCTAGAAGATAACAGTACCTGAGGGACATCTCTTCAAATCGTGCCACGGCATGATTTGGCTGTGACAGAGCTGCACAGCGTACCCTGTCCAGCATGCTGTACGGTTCTGTGCTGGTTGGAAGCAATGCAGCTGTACTGTGCTGTACTGGTGGTCAGCAACGCAGCTGAGCATGGCCTTTGCCTGCAACTTTTGTGTGGGTCCTTATCGCACTTGTATCTTCTGACTGTGGAGTGGAATTCTTTGTCGTGCGCCGTGTGCACTGTGCACCGCTCCTGCAATTGCAGAATGGTGCGGTGTGCAACTTGCAGGTGCAACTGAAGCTGGAGCAGGCCAGACCTAGCAACGCCCATTGGTAGTGCACCATCCTGGGGGAGTAGGAGTTTCCCTTGCAAACTATTTGACCAGCACGCAGGTGCTCCTCAGCACGAACTGAGCGGGAATTGGAACCAACGGCATGAGTCATTTAGTGGTTGCTTTCAGCACGGCTTCCGCTGGTAAATCAGCACAATAGAACGATAAGAAATCAATGCTGCTTGTCAGGCGGGTACGACGGCCACAGAAAACTTTCGCGTCGGTCACAAGCGCCATACTGAAGGGACTGGCCTGTTTCTCTCTGGCACGCACTTACACCTTGGCGTAACTTTGTTACAGCTGCATCGTGCCTGTTTGGGCAACCACTTCCGTCCTTCAATGTCAATGATGGGGATTCGACTGTCGAAAGCTGCGTTGCGACGTTGCTGACCTGGAGGGATGCGGGGAAGAACAAAAGTAGTGCTGTTGCCGTTACTCTTGTCTGTGCTCCAGTTGTCAGCAGCCAAGACGGTGTCTGTCAGCCAAGCAGTTGGGACGGCCAGTACTACCTTTTACCAAGCCGTTCTGGACCCAACCGTTTCAGACATACTTCTCACAGCAAACTATACTTTGGGGGACGATTTCAGCCAGTACAAAACGGCCCCACATCAACTGACGCGGTGGGTGAACTGCCTGCAACCACAGTGAAGCAGTAGGTATCAGCACACTGCTTGTTCCTGCAGTCGCTGAGTGATCACCATGGCAGGCATGGCATCACCGAACCTTTAGAATATGAGCAGCTGGTGTTGCTGGTGCTCATATCATGATGGGCCCTGGGCCAACATGGCTCGGCATATCCTTGAGTGAACTTCAGCAGGGTGGTGCAGCAATGATTGCCAAACCCTAAACACTAGCAGCAAACCGCGAGCCTGTATTATGAATAACCTGTATAGCATATCCTCTCGTGGTTGGCCGTCCTGCAGGAACGTAACAGTCACTGGACTGCATGGCACAGCAGATGTCCTGGATTTGCAGTTCAAGCTTTCCAAGATACAGCTATGCGAAACATGTGTATGGACATGGCGGAATTTGACGATAGCAAACGAGAGGCGAGGCGGCGGAGCTGCTTGGGTGAGCAGCAGTGCAGCTGTTGCAGTGCAGTTTGCAGCAGATGCCGGTGTGCTGTCCTCTGGCCCCGCATGCGACCAACACATAATATCTTTATCTTGCTGCACTGTGCCATATAGGCTGGCACGTGCAGCGAATATGAGTATAGCAATGGGCTTGTCATGCCTTTATCATTGGCTGCTCAATCAGCTGGTCTGCTGCTGTGCAGGACATTTTTGTTGGACCTGCAGCTGGAGCAGCGTACCCCATGGATGGCCATGCACTTGTCATTGCCGAGAACGTTGTCAGGTGTGAGCACTGTATCCTCAGCTGCACCAGGTTTGCAGCACGGAATTGATGCACATTCAGCAGCGGAGGGCCACCATGCCATCTTCACGTAACTAGCAGTCTTGCCGGCACCATCACATGGCCATCCACCACTCTCGTGCAGCCCACAAGTCAATTGCAGAGGGTCCTCACATAGCTTGTGAGCTAGTACGTGATTGCCATGCACGAAGCAATCCAACTTGAAGTATGCATGTCGTCACGTCGTCTGTGTTGCGGCGCAGATGGCGATGGGCTTGTCCTGCAGCCAAATACACAAAGGACATTATCAGGACCAACCAGCGCCCAACGAACCTACCAAAAGCGGCTGGTCATGAACAAAACTTCACAATAACAATGGTGACGTACATGGTATGCCAGGGTGGTGGCCGGCTCCAGATCATATTGTGCGTGTAGCAGATGGATTGGTTGCTGCGGCAGTTGCATGCTGTGTGTGAAGCACTTGCAGCACGGGTGGTTTTGTGGCCTAGCATGATATTCAAACCAACCCCTACTGATATCTTTCGGACCGGCAATGGTCTGCCCTAGCTGCTGACCTGGCAGGAGACTTTACCAGCACATACAGCATGAGTAAAAGAAAAATGCTGATGAGCAGCCACAAGCAGTTGGCGCGGCTCAAGCAACACCTGTCTGATCTGACTGGCGTTCTCTCTCCCCATTCCCTGCTCATCCACTACGATGTGTTATGTGGTGTGCAAGCTGCTGTGACTGGCGTTGGTGCTGCTGTTGTGTTCCGGCAGGGCCACCAGTACCCTGACACTCTCAGGCTGCATGACCACGGAGCGGTTGTCCCGCGGACAGTGAGTTCCTGAATTGCTGTTGCAACAACCAGAGTTTCTCTTCCCTTTGTATGCGTGGGAGGAAGGGTCAGGTGCAGCCATCGCTGCACATGCCAATCCCTCTTTGGCGTGGGCAGTAACGCCTGCTGAACTACCATGGCCAACCTGCTGGATTGCTGTGTGCATATCAAGCAAACTGAGTGAGTGTTGTTTGGTTGCACAGGTCCAAGAAGGCCGGGGAGTCACTGGTGGCTATGCTGTGGTAAGCTGCAAGGACCATGTCATCACCTCTGCACGTTCAGCAGGCTGCAGCTGCCTGGAATGCTGGTCTATGTCGTGCTGTCAACCTAGGTATTGTAGCTCTTGAAGTGCTCAGAGGCAGAAGGCCTTTTGCTATAGTCAAGCAACGCGTTCAAAAGTCTGTTGCTTTCAGCAAGGGTGTTATGTTATCGAGGTCTGCTTCAACCATGAAATGGTCTCTCAAAGGCTGCTTGAGTGGGCCATCCACCTGCCTGAACTGTTGCGTTTGCAGTGGGACCACAATGTGACTCGCCTTTGTGCATACATTGTTGGAGAGGACTGCTTGGCTGTAAGGTCACCTGAGGCCTGTGTCAATGACAGGATTGACAAGGCAAGTGTAAGCTGTCATAGAAATAGCACCTCCGTGCTAAAGGAACAGCCAAGTTGGCACAGATGGCAGTGCAACTGAACCTCAGGTGGCCAGTCGGGTTGTTGTTCTATGGAGCAGATGTGTTGGTTTAGCGGGTCCTTGTTTTACGGAGCAGTTGGATCGGTTCAGACATCCAACTGTTTGGCTGGCCGGCATGATTGTCGAAGCACTTGATGAGCAATCTCTTTGTCGTAATCAAGGGAGTCTTTGCTGTTGCAAAACAGTACATGGCAACTCCTGCTATACATGCATCATCAAAGTTCACATTGTCGAGCACTGCCAACACGCTTGGGCTGCCATGTTATCTTCCAGGCTTTGGCTGATCAAGCAGCAGCAGCAAGCAAGGGCAGTGGCCGGCGCCGACTAGACCCAGGGCAGCTGGCTGCCGCTGTGGCGGTCCCCATTGTTGTAGCTGCGGTGTTGGTGACAGTTCTCAGCGTGACCTGGCGCCGCAGAGGGCTACGCAGGAGGCAGCTGCAGCAGTCCATGCATGGCAACAGCCAGGGCCCTTATGATAGCAAGGATGGGGATAGCAGCAGGTGGTTGCACGCTGAGAATGGCCAGGGCAGTGGCAATCAAAGGTGAGTCGTTCCTGTCTCAAACCATCAAGTGCTTGTGTTTTGTGTGAGGCTGCTTCTATGTTGATTTCCCTGTTGACCTGGGGCAGTGCAAGGATACTGATGCCGGCAAATTGTGTAACATGGGACAGCTCTTGCATCAGTACACACTGATGTTGACTATGGAAGACTAGCTCTAGCCCACTTCTTTGACCTACCAGAATCCTCACCGTGGCATGCTTCTTCACTCCTGCGCTTTGCACTACACTCAGTGACTACCAAGGCCTGATGGGTGCTCGGCGTGGCTGGGAGTTGACCAGCACCCATACCAACCCCCGCATAGGACATGTTGATGACGGCAGGATCATGTTTGGTGAGTTTGCTTGCACCAGGTGTGAGACCAGCTGTATGGCAATGCTCTTGCGCACTACGTTCAGTTCAGTCCCTAGGGTGGCCCATGGGTGATTAGCATTCAGCAAGTGCAGCTGAGCTCAACTCTATTCCTTGGGGACCAGCAGTCTACCAAGGCAGTACCAAGCTGTTGTGCAGCTCCCAATGAGTGCAGAACATTCATGCAAGGCACATGCTTTGACGACCATCGTAAGGTTGTTATTATTGCTGCACAGGTGACCTGCTGGGAGCTGGCAGCTTCGGGCGCGTGTACAAGGGCACCTGGGGAGGACGGACAGTAGCAGTTAAGGTATGCTTCTGGCACGCCAGGCTGTCGCACGGATGTATGCCTATGCTACTGGCTGTAGCATGGCTGATGGAATGCTTGATGCATGAGAGTTAGACACAATGAGCACACATGTTGATAGTAGCATCTGGTTGTGGATGCAACCTTTGATAACCGCAGTCTTCTGCCGGTAGTACTTTGCTTGCTGAACATCATGTTACCTGTGCTGGCTCATATGTCTGCAGTCTGCAGGTCTCAAGATGGGCGTCCTGCTGTGCGTGTCATACTTTCAGGTGATAGAGTATGATACCAGCAGCAGGGCTGAGGTGGAGAACGAGGTGCAGCTGATGCTGTCATTCAATCACCCCAATATCGTACATGC
>NSMO01014833.1:0-11921 GCA_002588565.1 Coelastrella sp. UTEX B 3026 | reverse complement strand
TTGACGCTATGGGCCTTGCTGCTCCTCCTGACAGGCATCCTGCCCTGGTACCACAGCTATAGGGCATTTGCAAGCAGCGGTATGCATACAGATGGCTGCAGGACAGCTTTTCGGCTGCGAGTTGGCTGCAGTAGCTCATACAAGTGCAGCACAGCAGTGCGACATGTAGAACTGGATGCAGTCTACGGCTGCACTTCATCCGTGAGCAGCTGCCAGCAAGGGCGCACTACACTGCAGCAGGGACTGCCATTGCACATGAACAGCCACATGCCTACATGTGCCACAGCATGTTGCTTTGATCAGACTCAGCGTCTCAGTTCAAGGGTCAGTGATGCTTTCAAAACACGGTGAATTCCGCAGGTGCCTTCTGGTCACGGCGTGCCCTGCCGCTGTCTGGCCTGTGCTACCTGCTGTTCTTGTACTGCTTCTGGAGACTGGGCAAGAACTTAGCTCTGGGTGGCAGCTGGTTCAGCATAGGGCAGGTGTGAATCGCTAGACACTTTGATAAACTTACAATAATTCATGCACAATAGAATACAGATTGTTATTGTTGATAAGCAGGCTCATTTTCTCACTGCCAGTTTGTGCAGGATGCAGAGTGTAACACAGAGTCGCTGCCTTGGGTCCTTGGTTTGCTAGCTGGCTTGACGTGCTAAGCAGCTGCAATTATGCATCATGTAACCAGCCAGTACGTACACCACACACGTTGCTGATGCC
Organism: Coelastrella sp. UTEX B 3026; assembly: GCA_002588565.1. Lineage (NCBI taxonomy): Eukaryota > Viridiplantae > Chlorophyta > Chlorophyceae > Sphaeropleales > Scenedesmaceae > Coelastrella > Coelastrella sp. UTEX B 3026. The sequence goes on along the minus strand of NSMO01014833.1, from coordinate 11,204 downwards.
TGTTGGTGGGAATAGGGCAGCACATATTCTTGACACCATGTGGAACAGTCAAGCAGTCTACAGTGCATACGCAGTAGCACTCACCGACTGTCCAACTGCACGCTGTATCAGCAGTCAAGCCGCACTGTGGCAAGGTTTCAACTGCTACCTGTTCTGTTCAGGCCATCAACCGGCTTGGAGTCATTGGCACTTGGTTTATCTCAATCCTGAGTGGCTATGCAGCTGTGGACTTCCCATACTCGTACCTCAGCCTGTTCATCAGGCCTGTGGAGGCAAGTGAGATTGCGGGCATGGAAGAGCAGTACAGGCAGGTGCGGCCTATGCTTAATGCTTTGGGTGATTTTTGGGGTGATGATATTGCGGTGTATTCAATGTCAATGATGTGCAAAATAATGCGCTGCTGACTGGCTACAGTGTGTTGTCTGTTTGTTTGGTCAGCCCCATAGGGTCCAGCTGTGACACTGTCTTGTACTGGCCCTTCAGCCTGTTCATCAGGCCTGTGGAGGCAAGTGAGATTGCGGGCATGGAAGAGCAGTACAGGCAGGTGCGGCCTATGCTTAATGCTTTGGGTGATTTTTGGGGTGATGATATTGCGGTGTATTCAATGTCAATGATGTGCAAAATAATGCGCTGCTGACTGGCTACAGTGTGTTGTCTGTTTGTTTGGTCAGCCCCATAGGGTCCAGCTGTGACACTGTCTTGTACTGGCCCTTCAGCCTGTTCATCAGGCCTGTGGAGGCAAGTGAGATTGCGGGCATGGAAGAGCAGTACAGGCAGGTGCGGCCTATGCTTAATGCTTTGGGTGATTATTGGGGTGATGATATTGCGGTGTATGTAACCAATGTCAATGATGGTGCGAAATAATGCGCTGCTGACTGGCTACCGTGTGTTGTCTGTTTGTTTGGTCAGCCCAACCGGGTCCAGCTCTCCCACTGCCTTTGACTGGCTCCTCAGCCTGTATGTTAGACCTGTAGAAGCAAATGAGATTACTGGCATGGAAGAGCAGTACAGGCAGGTGCGGCGTATGCTTGAAGTTTTGCGTAACGGACTTCTCGGGCTAACGCATGTTGCTGGTGTGAAACAGTGCGCTCCTGAGTGGCTACCATGTGTTGTCTGTTTGTTTGGTCAGCCCCACTGGGTTCAGCTTTCACACTGCCTTTCACTGGCCTCTCAGCCTGAATATCAGGCCTGTAGACGCTTGTCAGTCAGATGACCGGCATACAAGAGCAGTACAGGCAGGCGCAGTGCATGGTAGTAATCTGGCAGAACATTCAGCGGTAAGTACTTGGATTGATTGGCTGCACTAATCAGCTCGTCGTTCTGAGCCTGCCGGCTACGCTTTATTAGCTGAAGCACGCGTGAAAAGGCAGTCAATGGATTGCATGTGTGTGAGCAAGTCCTCCGCTGTTGTGGCTGCCACTGCGCACTGGATGCATATGGAGGACTTACGCCTGTGCTGCTGCTGCGCATATGCTGTTGTACTTCCCAACTGAGCTGTGGTTCTCCCACATACGGTCTATTAATCTTCTTCTGTCACTAAGTCTCAGTGCTTGGCAAGATAGCTTGCATGCATTGTATACAACAGTGTCATGTAGCTGCTGCAATGGCTCATTTACATTATGTATGTGCATTGTGAAGTTACGCATTGTCTATGCTCGCAGGCTCTGGAGGTTTGCGCTGAGAAAAAGAAGCGGATTCTACTCATCAACCAGGAGGTTGCCAAGACCTCAACAAAGCAGACCCGACCAGCCGGTGGCCTATTTGGCGCCTTGAGTAATATGTTTGGTAGCAGCACACCAGGGTCGCCAAGAGACACTCTGAAAGCACTGAATGCAGAGCTCTCAACCTGGGACACTCTAGCACAGGTTTGTAAGCTCACTGTTGTATGTCATGCCCGGTCCCAATTTTACCCTGATTATTTGTGTGTGACTGGTTGTTTGGCGCTCTGAGTAATACGTTTGGCAGCAGCACACCAGGGTCGCCAAGACAGCACAGGTTTGTCAGCTGGCTGTTGTATTTCCTGCCCAGTTACAATCTCAGTGTTGGTCTTGTTGCTGTCTGTGTGTGCCTGTTGATTGTTTTGCGCCTTGAGCAGCATGTTTGGCAGCAGCACACCAGGGTTACCAAGAGACACTTTGAAAGCACTGAATGCAGAGCTACAACCTGAGAGACTCTAGCACAAAATTTGTAATCTGGCTGTTGTATTTTTGTTGCCCAGTAACTCTAGGGTTGGTGGGTTTTTTGCGTGCCTGTCTATTTGGTGCTTGTATGTCCCAGACACCACTTGCTGTTACTGCTGTCCAAGGACTCTCATGCCAAAGCCGAGGCTACATTTGTGAGTCACTTGGCCACCCTGAAAAAGGGCTGGGGTGTTTCACAGGCCTGGCAGTACAGACGACAAAGCAAATTCCAATGCTGAGTGGCTGCAGGCCCGCAGACCAACATGCTCCATGTGTTTTGCTTCCTGGCAAGCAATTGTTTGCTTGCAATCGTGTTAGAAGCCAGCGACGGCGCTCTGCCTGATCTGCGCTGGCAACCAATGACTGTACTGGTTGCTGCCGAGCACTGTTCATGGCGTGATCGCTGGCTCCCAATGGATATGTAGAGACCGAGACGGACTGGCTACAGGCTACCGACACAGTCCTGCTGCTGGGTCTCGCCAAGATTACGAGTGACCGGGTTGGGACTCTTTGTCCTTTACCAGACTGCTTGATGCTAGCTTGCGAATGCAACACATGTACTCGCCACCAAACAGCACAGTAACAGGTCTCAGGTGTCATTGTCGACTTCACGGCCCACAATGTCAGTGGCCTGCGTTCTGAATCATGCTTGATTCATATACCCTGATTTATATATATTTATACTGGGCTGTAGCAGTGAAAACAGTTACATCGTTAGGTGGTAGACACCAGAAAGCCAAACCAGCCAAATAGGCGGGACAGGCAGCCCAAAGGCTGCAGAAAAGGAACGCCGCACCCAGCAAGCAAACCCACCCTGGAGAAACTGCTTTGCTGGGTATAAATACCATAAATGGTTGATATATATCTCTGCAATGAGCGGGAGCTTGCCATGCATGTGTGTTGCCTGTTCAGCGCAGCCACAGTCTTAGCCCAATCCCTGTGCTATGGAACATCAAACCATGGATGGTCTGTTGATTATGTCATCCTTTGTATGTCTGCTGCCAGGCACTGCTTGTGGAATTACTGGAGCTCAAGGCGCATCATGCTAAAGCCTTGGACAGCAGGACCATGTTAGGCCACATGCGCAACGGCCTAGGCTACGCCATGAGTGGTTACTGCCTGTACAGAGTGATAACAAGTGCTAAGGCTCTGCTGATTGGAGAAGACTTCAGCAGTGACCCTGTCAGCAGGTAAACCAGAAGCTAGCTGCAGAGTACCTGCTTGTTGCGCTGCTGGCTTGGATGCAGCAGGGATGTGCAGCGTGTGTTTGTGGGATTTGCTGCAATGTTGGCACTGTGCTATCTGGCTGCACTTTCTGCTGTATGGATGTCCAGCTCACATTACGGGTCTGTCTGTTTGTTCACCAGCGTATGTGCTTCTGCCTTTCATTCCTGCTTTATTATACATTTTCACACACTATTACGAAGTTTTTACTTCTGTTATGTTTGGTTCAGCAGTAAAGTGCATCAATCTTGACAATAGAAGTAAGCAGAAAGCACCGGTTGAGTGCCTTACATGCCTTACCCTGCCCATGTCGTAATTTCAGGGTTCAGGCACCATCATGCGGCTACTAAATGTTTTCAGGTGTGCTGCATCACGTTTTCCCTATGCTCTTCAAATGCTTCCAGGATGAATGAATGAGCTCCGCATAGCGCTTTCAAGAGAGCGCTAGCGTAAGTTAAGGGAGGGTAATGTGTGTGTCGGGGCGACTTCACATTCCCTACCGTTACTGCCAGGACATGTCGTTACTGGCTAGAGAGATGTTTGATAACAAAAATGCCTGCATTCTGTGTCTGCAGGTCCTTAGGGTTTATCCTAAGATGGTTGTCACACGACAAACTAGTCATAGACCCGGCACTGCTCAACCAATATGTGACTCTTCTGTTCATTGGCACCATCAGTGCGCTATCAATCCGGGCTTTCCTCAAGAACGCCTCCCGGATATTCTCCACGCTGACAAACTTACGGGGCTGGTTTGGGTTTGGCAGTACAGCTGCAGCAGCAGGGGCTACAGCAGGTCGGGGTTTAGGGGCAGGCAGAAACAGCAGACAGAGCTTCTTTGGCGGGGGAGGGAGCGGTGCTGCTACTGCTAGCACAGGAGCCAGTTTAGTGCTTATGCTGAGCGAGCTAACGGGGGTGTACTCAATATCATCGCTGCTACTGATTCGGCGGAATGTGCCTGTGAAGTACCGGGCAGCGATTGATATGGTGCTTGGAGGGGAGCTTGAGTTTCAATACTTTCATAGGTGAGTAACGTGGTGAAGAGGGCAAGGTTTATCTTTGAAAAACTGCTGGCAGTAATGTAGCAGCAGCGGTCAGGCTGTCAGGGCTGTGACAGCAGTACCCCATTGCAACGGCTTCAGCAGTCCGATGATGCTGGTCAAGATGCCATGACTGCAACTGTGTTGCATACAAGAGGATTGGCTCGGCAGATGCCGATGTTTCGGACTCCGAAGGTCCATGCTGCTGATGGTTTAATGCCTATGCTCATGCATGTCATCATCTGTACCTTTCCTGCACAGAATCATTCACCACCATCATAATGGAGCACACAATGTTGCATGTCATGCAAATGTTGCCATTCTTGCGCTGCAGGTGGTTCAACGGCCTGTTCATCGCCAGTGCGTTGGTCACGGCCATTTTGTACTATGCGCACTACAAGGCAGGTGCTGCGGAGCAGATGGAATCCCTGCTTCCTACCACACACAAAACTGCAGCTTCGAAGGCCTGACGGCGTTAACGCGTGAGACAGCTATAGCATCGGCGCCAGCAGGTGGTGTCGCCATGCGGGAATCGCAGTGATAGTCCCCTGGCATTCTTGTGCTCCTCTTGTTGTTACCGGTGTCGTGCAGGGTGCATGCCATGCCTCGGCGCATCATGGGGTCTATGCAGCGACCGCGACGCAGCAATTGCGGCGGCGTATCTGAAACACGTTGTCACTTTATCGATATCTTTGAAGTCGCCGAGACGCGCGCAAGCCTGGTCATGCCTACCGTCATCGGCCGGCGCCCGTCAGCGTTCACAGCGCTCAAGTGTGAACAGCTTCAAGTAGTTCACGCGCGGCTAACTTAGGACCCCCCGAGCCGAGGAATCCAGCCTAGCCGTCTGAAGGGGCTCCGAGCCGCCGGAGGAACGATCCAATCGCAAGTGACGCCTAAGGCGGCCGTGCCAGAATATATTTCTTATATAAGGCTTCTATTATATGCATGCAGGCGGGGGCATCAAGCGGAAGGCTTCCAATCAGCCCGATGCATTGGCAACTAGGCACCAGGTGCTTGCAACATTCTAGGCCCGCAGCCTGTAGCCCTCGAAAACCGGATTCCGGAAAGTCACACCGGTGGCATGAGGCTGACGGAAGTTCACTTCGGTGGCATGGGTCTAACGTTTCGTGGTGGGTTCGCGACTGTGCTTACACACATGATGTTGAGTTTGCACAGGTGACAGATACCATGAGGTGGCATCATTAACTCGGGGTTTGCCACGTACGCGTACAGGACACTTCCCCGTCTGCTTGCCTAGGGCTCTGCTGGCCTCGTGCAAGTGCACATATCGATGCTTTGTACCTATGAGGGGTCGTACGTAAAGCTGTACGGCCTGCAAGTGGCCATGTGCTGAGCAGTTGTCATTTTCCTCTCACAAGAGTGACCCGAAACGGAACAGTCGATAGTGCCACCAGCACACGTCACGCGACGCCAGCCGCTCTTGATAAGTGCTGGCACAAGCCCAGACAGCAATGCTGAAAGCCTCTAAGGACCCGCAAGGATCAACTACACCCCATGAGCAGGTACTACCGCATTTGCTGCTTGCTCAACACCAGCAACTCATCACACGCTTTCAGGCGGGAAGCCCCATTGTTGCTACTGGGTGGCGTGTCGATACCGGTGATGCAGAGATCCAAACTAGTGCCTCGCCTCCCTCTCTTTTTTATAACTGGCTGTCTCTCTCTCAAGGTGGTTCTCCCCCTCCTCACCAGCTGTCAACTGGGATGCGACCTGTAGCACTTGTTGTCGTAGTTTCTGCAAACTTCAAAAATTTTACTTTCACTGCTGCTGGTGCTGCTGGTGCTGCTGGTACTGCACACGGTACATGCTGCTTGATCGACTGTGCTCAACGCGGGATGCCGCTGTAGACCTTGCTGTTGAATGTGCACGGCAGCTGTGCAAGCTTGTCCTCAACGTTACTCCTTGTCACTTCCCCACTTGCCTCAGCATCTGCACCATCTGCTGCTGGTGTCTTGTGCCCCGGACCTTGAATGGTAATAGGCTGCATGTCTGCTGCTGTGGCTGCTGCATTGGCGCATGCTGCGGGTGCTTTAAAAGAAGGTGTTGGTGCTGGCACCTGTGGGCAGCATGGCAGCAGTATAAGGTAGCATATGCTTCAGTGGGTGGCTTTGACAAACTAACCCCAATGGATGCATGCCTGCCATAAGCAACTTTTAGGCTGAGCATTCGAGTCCTGAACACCCGGCAACAGCATCTGGTCTCTGGCTCATCAACTAACATACGATTCACACAAGCATCCAGTACTTGAAACGGGTTGACAACCATTCAAACAAAACAAACCATCCATCTCTCTGCTGCTGCTGCTGCTGCACTATGTCCTCACCCTCCTGGCTGTCATGCGAACCTCATTCAAATCCAGAAACTTGTAGACCCAGCTGCAATGAAAGCATTTGCCTGCTGCTCTGGTGCAGGTGCCTGCGTGCAACAGAGGCACAGTGCCGTGAAGGTGCTGGGTGGCCCTCTCCAAAAACCCTGCATCGCATGGTTAGCAGCAGTCAGATAGCCACACAAACCAGTGCCAAGCACAAAGGCCTACATGTACTGCAGTGCACACTGCATACAGACCAAACCAGATTCACAATCTCTGGCACTGTGCTGATGCCACTCACAAGCGCACAGGGAGTGGCCCCCTCAGGGATGACTGCTTGCGCACACACACTTTGCCAGCGTCTTCAGCAGCAGCCGTTGCCAGTACAGGTCATGCTGCTGCCACCGCCACTGCTTCCCCTGCTCTGGTGCTTGCTTGAGTGGAGCTGGCTCCTGCAGATACGGCAGTGGACAAGAAGGAATACAAGGCCTCAGCATCCAGCACCTACAGCGGCCCATGCTGTCCCGGGTGACTACACCAACAGGTCCCTGCATGCAGTCGACAGAGTCACAGCAACTCTAACAGAGGAGTCTGACACTCTCATAAAGTTCTGCTTTGCGTGGTTTGTTGTTGCATGAGAAGCAAGAGTAATTTGTATATTCTGCATCCCGGCTGCGCTTCCAAGGTGCGTTGCATTCGGCGCCAGATTTCTGCGCAGGGATTCCCCACTTTCCTTGCCATTCGAAGGCTCACATGCCACGAGCAGCTTGTCAGCTGCTTAACTTGTTGAGGACAACGCAGTAATTGCAGTCAGGTAGGTCGGCCCTTGCAGGCGCAGCTTCTTGCAATCTGCAACCGGCTGAGTTGCAGTTGGTGGAGCACGTTGAACGGACATGTGGTACACTATAACAGGCTTGAGCCCTGCATCGTGTTACTTGTTTGGTCTGTGTTCCTGCAGGTCGTCCAAGGCAGCAAACCAATCAGCTGGACATCATCGAGCCAGGTGAACACCACAGTAAACACAGGCTGGCACACCGGAGCTCTATGCAATGAAGTAACAAGCGTACTAGTCTGGCCAGGTAAGGTGCTCTGAACCGGTCCTGATGTCTCACCGGGGCACCCAACAAACACTAGTGTACTTCTTGTTTGTTGGGTGCCCCCGGTGAGACATCAAGTAGCAGCGCTTGCTGGTGACACCACCACAGCACAGAGTGAAGAAGAAGCTGCAGGTGCACTACAATTTGCTTGAGAACCATGGCCGAGATTGCTGGTTGCCATCTATCTCGGGTTTTGATGAATTGACCTTGCCAAGCTGCCAAAAATGGCACCTGCATACTGCCAAGCCTGCCTGTTGTGGTGTGGCATCAATTACTACGTCAAAGTTTGTGCTTGCAGTGTCCGGGGAGTGTTCAGATGGCAGATCAAGCAGTGATACAACAGTGGGAAGAAGTCAGACAAAGGATTGCATATCATGAGCGAATGGTGCAGGACTCTGCTTCTGATACTCTGAAGGTGGCTGCGCGGAGACACCTAATTGAACTACGAAAGGAGGAGGTGTGGCTTATGCAGCAACAACCACCAGGTGTGTGCATACGCCACCATTAGCAGAGCCCAATGCTGCCTCTGAGCATCACCAGCCCAGCTGCTGCTGCATGCAGTCTTGGTCAGCATCTGTTGCCATTCGCAGTGGCACTCAGCAGCAGTGCCGGGGCCGGCAGCGGCGGCGATGCGTAGGGATACCTCATCATGTGTTGGGCTTGTTGGGCTGGTACCTTTAATACGCAGCTGTAGGCAATGACAGTTTGCCAAGCAGCAGTCCAGCATTTGCAGATTGGCACTGGCGTTGATTTGCTTCTAGCTTGATGCTTTTTTGCCATGCTTCTCCATTGCTGCCAGTTGGAAACTGTCTGTGTACCATGCAGTTGCGTTTGTGATTTGCAGCTCAGTGTCGTCATAGCTGTTCAAGGCTTTGCAACTGTTGCGACTGACCGCACTCCCGCCTGCTGCCTGCTGCTTGTGCTTCCTCTCGCATCCTGGCACACACCTGTGATGTCGCTGACACTGTCAATGGTGGCGTCCCTGTCTACTCATGGTCCATTCAAACAACAGCAGCACCAGAAGGTGAGACTGCCAGCTTCCTGCAAGAGTTGCAGTGCTGCAGCAGAGATGTTTGCACTGCTTGTGTTGCTTTGTGCGTCGGGGTTGAAGGTTTGGGGATCTAGCAGTGCTTTAGCTTTCTGTAGTTCATGTCGTCATCGTCAGCGGGCCGCTGGACTTGGGACCATGCAGTGTTGGTGACAGCCTGATAAGCCGCACAGTAATGTTCTACAGCCAGGCAGCGGCAGTGGGGCTAGTGGGGGGATGCACGGGGATCACACGCATACGCTTGCCAGCAGCTGCAACGTTGGCATACGCAGTGCGACTCGGCAGCAGTGCCGGGGCCGGCAACAGCGGGGATGCGTGGAGATACCACGGGCTATGTTGGGCTTGTTGGGGCATTATGTAGTATCTGCAGGCAATGACAGCAAGAGACGGGACCCTCTCAGCATCTGTTTGCGCAGCAGTGGTAGCTCTACTGCTTCCACACTGTTGCCCTGCCTCTCCACTGCTTTTAGCCCATCATTGTCTATCTGCACTGGCCATGAAGTAGTGTTACAATATGCAACTGGGCATCTTCCACCTATTTAATCTCTCTGCCTCTGCTGCACCTGACTGTGACTGCTGCCTGCTGCCTGCTGCTTGTGCATCCTGTCGTATCCTGCCGCACACCTGTGATGTTGCTCTGCTATTGTCGATGGTGGTGCCCCTATCTACTCATGGTCAATTTCTACAGCAGCGACACCAGCACAAGAAGGTGAGAATTGCACTGTAAGCAATGACAGTTAGGCAAGCAGCCGTATAAGCAGCTTGCATCTCCCCACCAAGCAGGTTGTGTGCTGCCAATCATGTAACAACATTACCAGTTTGCGTTGTGGTAGGCAGCGTCAGCTTGAATAAAGATTCTAGGTTCAAGTGGTACATGCATACTCAACAGCAGAGCCCTGGCTGCAGCGCAACCAGGTGATGGTGCCCGCTGCAGATCATGGGCGCCCTGGCATCGCCGTCAGCACTAGGCAGTAGCAGCAGCGGGGGTGGCAGCAAGGGGGGGGGGGTGCTAGGATAGCCCGGCATGTGACACTAGACCCTCTTGCACTGTGCTGCTCAGCAGGTACTTACACACTACTGTTTGCGAGCACCATGTTGCTGCTTTTCCACCGCTATTTGTCAACTGCTGTCAGTGACCATGCGTAACTATTCTCGATGCACAGTCGTGTGTCCCCGCAGCTGTTCATCCGTTCGCAAATTGCTGCAGCTGACTATCTCCGCTGCTCGCTGTTGCTTTTCTTTTGCATGACGTCTCATAATTTCATTGATTTGGCTCTATCTCCACTCCATGTCGGTGCCACTTATTCTATCATGATCCATCCCAACACCAACAACACCAGCAGCAGCAGGTGAATACACTCAGTTTACAGTTATTGTAGGGCCTGTAGCGCGACTTGTCCTCCTCCTTGCAAGTTTAATGTGTGGGGATGTTACACACGTGTGTGCGTGTGTGGCTCACCATTAGCAACCTAAGGAGGCAGCAACAGACCCCAATACAGCATTACAAGTGGTCACCGTTGGACATGTACCAGCTTGGGGCAGCATTGACTGCAGCTGGCACAATCCCTGGCACTTGGCACTTGGCAGGTATTGGCCATGGCCCACTTGCACACCACTAGCCTGCACGCAGCTGGTCTGAGCCAGTGTATCAGGCAGTGTGCAGCAGCAGCCCCTATCAACAGCAGCTGGTTTAGCAGCAGCAGGTGTCTCTGCTTTTGCAAGATCTCGTGCTTTGCAACCGCTGTAGCTGACTGTGCCTGCTCCGTATCTCTTCTTGTATGTTGTTCAAACTCCCTCAACCAGCAAGTGCATTCCTCAGCACTGAGACATCTGAAGATATCATGGCGGAACTTGAGCAGTGGATGGCCGCAGCTCTGGCGCAACACAAGGAGGAGCTGTTAGAACAGCAAAACAAGGCTCTGGCACAGCACAAACAGGAGATGCTACAGGCTCTGGCACAGCACAAACAGGAGATGCTACAGGAGCCGGAGAAGGCGATGTCTGCTGCTCTGGCAGTTCACAAGCGGGAGATACTGGAACACATGGGTAAGAAGCATGCTGCGTGCTGGGGTGCACTTGTGGGCAAGTAGCTGTTGGTCTGCGAAGTAATCACTGCTTATAAGCACTTGCTGAGCATCTCTGAGATGTTCATGGCATACCGCATCATTGTGCAAGAGTCAAAGTGTTGTCCAGTGATTCATCTCCTTTGGGTCTCTCATGCAGGCATGGGCGGACACCGCAAGGCACACTGAAGTGTTCATATCTGTGCCTCAGGGCAAGGCGTGCCAA
>NSMO01014832.1:0-11930 GCA_002588565.1 Coelastrella sp. UTEX B 3026 | reverse complement strand
GGTCTGTTGATGTTGAACTTCTTCATGATGCAACTCGGCGAGAAGCACGGACAGCCCAATAGCAGTAGTAGCCTCGATTCAAACAGCTGTTCCACACTCTTACGAGCCTGACAGACCTCGCTGCTAGCCAGCTTCAGCAGCAGTGCAGAATATCCTGCTTAGCTGAGAGGTGGTGAAGCGAAGTGGTTAGCGGTCCTGTCAGCTATGCAGTGGTGGTCAGCTGTGGTACCAGTAGCAGGAAATGTGTAGCAAAAATTAGGATCCTAGTTGCAGATGCATGTGCTGCATTCCAGAGATGTTTTCACACGTGTGCACATCCTCACCTGAAGCAAGTAGGTACTAGCAGTAGTACCAGCAGTTGCAATGCATTGTGCCATTGAGCAGGTGAACTATAGCACTGGTGCAGCAGCGAAGTCAGGACACGCTGTGGATAATAGTTGCTGCTACCAGTAAGCCAAATCCATGCGGCAGCAACTGGCAACGTGCCCGATGTTTCACAGGCGGTTTTGTGGTGGATGACGTATGATGTGCTGGATAGCTGTGTGTGTTGATCCTCCTCAGCATTGTGCATATACCCTATGGCTCGATTTCCGTGTCAAGTCTTGAATTCAGCTCATGCAGCACAGAACGCCGATTAAACTGCTGCATGCTGCGTGTGCTGTGTGTGCTGTGTGTCTAGAATGCTATGAAAACATCCTGCCCTGTGGGTTGTGTTGCGTGCTGGGCTGGTGTGACAATGCATCTGTCGTCTGGATCAGATGCATTGCAGCAGATCAGCAGTAGGTGCAGTGCTTGCAACCTGCCTTAGCAGTGCAGACGTACAAAGCTGACTCATGCTTTCAGAAGTCTCACTCTGTCGTATGTGGTTGATCCGTGTGGTTCAGATCCTGCTGCAATGGGATTTAGCGTCTTGGATGGCGAGGTATACACTGTAACTCGATCCTGTGTTTCCCATACGACACAAAGCATCTTGACGGACTTTGTTGGTGGTAAGGATATCTTTGTGGATGGGCTCAGCAAGTTATAAGTTTTCCATCTCAAGGGAGTGCACATCATTGAATGTCGTGCATTCCTATTGCAAACGTTCAATGATAAATTTGCTAGAGCTAAACTTTACAGTGATCAATGCATGATTGTTGCATGGCTCAGAAGCTTTTGCATGATATTCCGAACTGAAGGCCAGAGGTTCATCCTACACTCACAATTCAAAGGTTTTTGTGTTCTTGCAGTAAGCAACCTGAATTACCATTCCAGTGGGCCGTCCCCATATAGATGTGCATCGGCTGGGCCTGCGAAAAGCTAGCTGTACTGCTCCGGCCTGGGCTATGATTGTTTCAATGATCAGTCATGACACAATACAAGTTGTACTGCGGGTGATGGTTCAAGCCTAGGCCCTGAGTCAGGGTTGAACGATGGTTCATCACTTGTTTGGTAGTTAACGACAGCATGGTCACATCTTGCACTCTAGCAGTGCGCTGTCCTGCCTAGGCTTCGAGAGGCTCTTCGCGCTGAGTGTTGATCACAAAGTCCAGGGGCTTGGCGTGCCCACCTGCAAGCGTTTTTCAGACCTTGCCGTTACTTGGAACTTTGAATAGAGTAGCAAAGCTGTATTGCGCGCTGTAGCGCATGGACTGCAGCAGTAGATGATCGCCAGGAGTCCGCACGGCCATCACAGCTACCACTCTCAGTGTAATTGCAGAAGCGCACCGCGGTACGTTGTCAAGCTTTACTGTAAGACCAGCATTGTTTAGTTCACGTCATGTAATAGTCCTGGTATGTGCGCTGTACGGGCACGGAACAACGTCCTCAAACAGCAGGGGTCACTCTGGACAGCAACTGCTTTGCGGCGTTTGCAATCATTTCAAATGACTGAATTTGGATCAAACCTCTCAGTTTGCTCTCCACAACGGCATAAGTGTTTACGGCACGCAGGCTTAGAGATAGGCCCCACAGCAGTAGAACCAGCAGGACTCCTGCAGCAGCATCAACAGCTAGAGCATTATCAAACACAGACCCCTCAAAGCAAGCCACCACTCCTGCACTCAAACCTAAACCCAGCTGGCTACATAGACCTGACAACACCAGCAGCAGCAACACCAGCAAGCCAAACAGAACCAGCAGCAGCAGCAGCAGTCCTGCAAGCAGCACAGATCTGCTCCGTGCACAGCAGCACAAAGCAGCAGCAGTAGCCAGCAGCAGTAGTACTAGCGGCAGTAGTACTGCCATGGCAGCTGCAGGGCTTGGCAGTAAAGCCTCAAGCAAAGCAGCAGGTCTTGCCGACGCTCACAAACTGTTTGCCGGAGCAATGCCGAAGACAGAAATAGGTATGCAAGGCGCCGCCGATTCCACTGCTGTTGTAGAAAATGAGCAGCAGTCTCCTTGGTAAAGTGTTTATCTTTGACTCTTTCAATTCCATCCCAGTGCAGTCTTTTCAAGTGCGGTGCAGTGCAGTAAAGCTGCATGCAATTTGGGGGCTTTACTTTGGGTCTTGGAATCATGACTCCACACATACTGCACTAGTTGACACATAGCCAGCCACACACAAAGCATGTTCTGCATGAACGTTCTGCATGACTATTCAGTGACATTTCATGTGTTCAGGTGCTATTCGGTACTTGGAACAGTATCCTGAACATGACGGGCGAGGTGTTGTAGTGGCGATCTTTGACACTGGTGTGGATCCAAGTGCGGCGGGACTACAAGTTACAACAGATGGCAAGCCAAAGGTAACTACAGCAGTAGCAACTTGGGTTACTGCGTCAGCAGTAGCAACATGGGTTACTACAGCAGAAGCAGCAGAAGCAGCAGTAGCAACAGGGTTTGCTCCAGTTCTACTGATGTCGGTCGTGGTGTTGTGATGGTGTCGTGGTGATGTTCACGGTGCTTTTGTGGTGGTGGCAATCTTTGACACCGGCGTGGATCCAAGTGCAGCGGGACTACAAGTTACAACAGACGACAAGCCGAAGGTAACAACAGCAGTGGTTAGCAGTCACATGAGTTACTACAGCAGCAGCAGCAGCAACATGGGTTAGTACAGCAGTAGCAGCAGCAGCAACAGGGTTTGCTCCAGTTCTACTGATGTCGGTCGTGGTGATGTTGGTGGTGTCGTGGTGATGTTGGTGGTGCTGTTGTGGTGGTGGCGATCTTTGACACCGGAGTGGATCCAAGAGCAGCGGGACTACAGGCCACCACAGACGACAAGCCAAAGGTGACAGCAGCAGTAGCCACATGAATTACTACAGCAGCAGCAGCAGCAACATGGGTTACTACAGCAGTAACAGCAGCAGAAACAGGGTTTGCTCCAGTTCTACTGATGTCGGTCGTGGTGTTGTAGGTGGTGTCGTGGTGATGTTGGTGGTGCTGTTGTGGTGGTGGCGATCTTTGACACCGGAGTGGATCCAAGAGCAGCGGGACTACAGGCCACCACAGACGACAAGCCAAAGGTGACAGCAGCAGTAGCCACATGAATTACTACAGCAGCAGCAGCAGCAACATGGGTTACTACAGCAGTAACAGCAGCAGAAACAGGGTTTGCTCCAGTTCTACTGATGTCGGTCGTGGTGTTGTAATGGTGTCGTGGTGATGTTGGTGGTGCTGTTGTGGTGGTGGCGATCTTTGACACCGGAGTGGATCCAAGAGCAGCGGGACTACAGGCCACCACAGACGACAAGCCAAAGTTGCCAACAGCGGTGCCTAGCAGCAACAGTAACATGTATTACTACAGCAGCAGTAGCAACATGGGTTACTACAGCTCTACTGGTTGATGGTGTTGTGGTGATGGCGGTGGTGCTGTTGTGGTGATGAACATGTGTGACCTGTCAAAGTGACTGGGCCAATCCAACAAGACAGCGGCGCTGGCAAAGCTGCAGTGCCATGACCTGTGTGGAGATTCAATCACAGTGTGACTACAGCTCCACTGGTGTTGATATATGGCGGGCCTTCTGGTGACATGTGTCCCTGCTGCTGCTGCTGCTGCTGCTGCTGCAGATTTGTGATTAACGGCACGGACAGCGGTGTCTTAGACACTTCAACTACTCTTAGAGCTGCTCTTTTCAGCACAGAAACCTTCTGGGCCAACTGCTGCTGCTGCTGTAGATCCTTGATGTAATCGACTGCACGGGCAGTGGCGACGTGGATACATCAACTATTGTCAAGGCTGATGACTCTGGTTGTATCCAAGGAGCCTCGGGGCGCAAGCTCAAACTAAACCCTGATTGGTCAAACCCAAGTGGAGAGTGGCATGTTGGATGCAAAAGACTTTTTGAGCTGTTCCCAAAGATATTGCAGGCAAGTTTGGTATTGAATGCCGGGTTACGCTTGTTGCATATGTTTGGAAGGCACTGTATGTATGTTACATGTTAGGGTGCAGCGTTTAAGGACCAGGGTTCACCGTGAAAAATGTATTTTTGATGGGGAAATGACACTTTTTGCCTACAGTATTGCTTGCGAGAGTGAGACTCCTGAACTTACAGGTGCAGCGGGGCGTAAGCTGACTTGGATCACTCCTGCCTGGGGCCCTGAACTTTTGTCTGTCATACATTGTAATGCTTCACTGCTCTTTATCATGTGGCAACGTCATATTGGACTGATGGCACACCCAGCAAAGCAAGGAGCAGTGGAAGCAGGCATTTGATGAAGCAATAAGGGCAGCAGCAGCAGCTGTACCAAATGTGGTCACTTCTGTCCGGAGCGTGCAGATCTGTCTATCACACTTGTTGCTGATTCACCACAATGCGGTAATGCTCAATAAATTGCAGATCTCAACCCTGTCACTTTGCCTGTCACACTTCCTGCTCCCCCAACACTCCTCACTAATTATAATGCCTTGTTGTGGTGCTATTTGCAGACGCGAGTCAAGGAACAGCGCAACAAACCATTTGATGAAGCACAGCGAGCAGCAGTAGCAGATACAGCAGCAGCACTGGCAGCAGCAGGCAAAACGAAAGACGCCAAAGATGATGCAGAGCCTGGGAGCAAGGATGTAGGGGACACTGCTGCTGCTGCTGCTGCTGCTGCTGCCAGCCCTGCTGCTGCTGGTCCTGGCAAGATTGAGTTAGAGGCCAGGCTTAAGTACCTACAGGATTGTTACAAGAACATGGACGATCCAGGTGCGGCTCAACTCTTGTGTCTGTACAACGTCAATTTTTCTGTTCATGGTCGCTTTGTCTGTTCATGTTTCAGTTCACAGTGGCTGAATTAGTGGTTGCGTTGACCACCAGTTGCTGAATTCTAGGATAATAAAGGTAGGCCGCACCAACCAATAGCAGCAGCAGCAGGGCGGCAAGACAGAAGATTGCTAAAGAGTGATTGAGACCAGAGATCCAGCAAATTTCTTAGGCTGGGCACAGTGCTACTGCTGCTGCTGCTGCTAGGCCTGGTAAATCTGAGTTGGAGGCCAGGCTCGATAGATATCATCCCCTTGTCAGTTCATCTTCCGGTGTTGATTGTGGTTGCATAAGTGGTTACGTTGATTGCCAGCTGCTGAATCGGGAATGTGGGAACATAGACTTGTGATTGATCCATGGAATGTGTTGATTGCCATCTGCTGAAACATGGGATGTGGAAGGTAGACTGCACCAACCAGTAGTAGCAGCAGCAGCAGCAAGCAAAACAGAAAATGCCCGAGATATTTCCGTAGACAAAAATGGCACAGGGTTATTTAATGGCACAGGGGTGAAGACTGAGCAAGTTCAGAAGCCTGGGACACTGCTGCTGCTGCTGCTGCTGGTGGTGGTGGTCCTGGCAAGTCTGAGTTAGAAGCCAGGCTGAAGTACCTGCAGGATTGTTACAAGAATATGGACGATCCAGGTGTGGCTCAATTCTTTGTCTGTTCATGTTTCAGTGATATTTGTGGCTGAATACTACCGAAACATGAACAGGCAAAGAATTGAGCCACACCAGGTGTGGCTGAATAACTCTTTTGTATGGCGCCTGGTCAGGCAGCTCTTCTTGCAAAAGGCAGGTGGTAGGGGTAATCACTGATCAAGTAGCATTAGTGTTGTGTTTGGAGAGTTTTGCAAAAGAGACACCAGCAACAATCTATTTGTTTTGAAGACCCTTGTAGTTTTCACTTGTGGTAGGGTCTTACTGGCTGTAGGGAGTGCCGTGTGAGACAGTGAAGTTATCAAGACATCCCTATATAGTTGATAGGAATGCAATTAGTGGCATGTCTGGGTTGAATGTGACTGATGCGGTGGCTGGCAACCACCAAAACACGTGTCCCACAAGCCGGGCTGCGTGATAGTTTGCTAATGGTGCTGTGATGTGTGTTGTGCGTGGTCGTGCAACCGGATCAAGTTCCCAGTATTCTACTTGCATCCTTAGTCCTTAGAAGTCATTTGAAGTTGATCTCATCAATTATACGTGGAATAGCCTTGCTTCTTTGAAGAAACATGTTTGTAGGACATATTGAGGTTGCTGCCATAAACTGCTGCACGCTTCCCCATCTGCTTCGCTTCTTCTTCTGCAAATCTGCCTGTGAATAGAATATAAACTATTCATTGTGTTTATTCAGCTACTGTATTCACGGTATATGTGTAGATAACACATACAGAATAAACAATCAAAACGTGTCGTTGTTCTTTGTGTCGTAGGGCCGATAGTGGACTGTGTTGTGTGGCATGATGGCACCACATGGCGTGTTGCACTTGACACATCAGACATGTACCCCGACTACGCCCCAGCAGCAGCAGCAGCAGACCCTGGCAGCAGCAGCAGCAGCAGTGATGTTCAACCGGGCAAACAAAAACAGAAGGGTCTGTTGGCTGATTTTGAGCCGCTGGCAGACTTCAAAGTTGAGAGGAAGTACGGGGTGTTTAGTGACCAAGATGGATGTGCTTATGCAGTAAAGGTAGGGGTTCATAATATGCGTTTTATGTTGGATGTTTATTGGCTGCACTGACTATCTCTGGTGCCACACCTCGCAATAAACAGTATTCCCACCTGCTGCTAGTGTGAAGTGTAACATAACACTAATAGCAATGACACTCTAGCAATGACACGCTCTAGCAATGCCACTCTATAGCAATGACTCTCTCCGACCCGGCTCCGGCCCGATTGGCCGGTTCGCTAGCTGTGACGATCACACTAGCAAAGGACGATCATACATGAGCGACAAGGGGTGTTTAGTGACCAAGATGGATGTGCTTATGCAGTGAAGGTAGGCCATCCAACTCGTTGTTTTCAAATGCCAGATCTGAATAGTTTGTTTCAGAGTTTGTGGCACTGAAAGTGGCAAGCTCTGACACGGCCTTGACTTGTATGAGCGTTCTATTGTATAGCTTGTGCCAGATCTCATGTACCACAGCTGTCTGCCGGTTGCAGCAGCAGCAGCAGCATTCCCAGCGTAGATGCCGTGGTCGATGCTAAAGTGCATGGCACGCCATGTGGCTGGGCTAGGGGCAGCAATGGTTTGTGAACACTTTGTGCGTTGAAAAGTGTTTTCATTTGCCTGTAAGTTGTATGGTTATGGCAACACGCCGAGTGTTGTGGTAGATGCTGGGGCACACGGCACACATGTGGCTGTACAGATTGCAGCAACATATCCCTGAAGTTTTGAGTGTTGAAGGGTGGTGGATCTGCCTGTCACGCAGATATATGAGAATGGCAACACGCTGAGCGTTGTAGTAATTGCTGGGCTCACATGTGGCTGTGATGGTTGCAGCAACATCTCTCTGAAAATGTGTGATGCTGGTGCGCAACAGCATGCATGTGGCTGGGAGTGCAGCGGCAAAATGTTCTCAGAAGTGGTGTAATCATGAATGTTTTCTTTTTGCTTGTATTGCAGATATATGATAACGGCAACACGCTGAGTGTTATGGTCGATGCCGGGACACATGCCACACATGTGGCCGGGATAGCAGCGGCAAAAGGTTGATAGCAAACATGTGCTCATGGTTGTTTTCTCTCTTGCTTGTAATGCAGATATACGACAATGGCAACACGTTGAGTGTTGTGGTTGATGCCGGGGCGCACGGCACGCATGTTGCTGGGATTGTAGCAGCACACTTCCCCGACGACCCCGCCGCCAATGGCATGGCTCCAGGTGAGCTTTGATGGGACAGGCTTGAACTAGGCTGCCCATATATATGTTTTAGTGACAGCCCATACTGCAGTGCAGCTGAGTCTAGCTGGCATATTTGCTTGAGCAACTGCTTGCAGAGGGCAAGGAGGCAACATGTATTTGGCAGCGAACTCCCATATGACCTTCTGCATGATTATGTGCCAACTAGGACAATGTTGCTCTGCTCATGAATAGTACTCAGCGTGTTTATGCGCCAATTCGGACATCAACTGATCCCGTTAGCACCGCTAGACGTGTCCGTGTGCGTGACGGGATCCCTTTCCCGTTCACTCCGGTGTAAAGCTGAATATATTGCGAGTCGGTTGCCTCGAGGCGCCTCGTAGCCCCTCAAGGGTATTCCAGTATCGGTTTGATTGGTTTCTTAAGAGAGCTTCCGAAGCTCATGAAGCCACGCTACAGGGCGAACCCGCCAATAATCGTGACCCGGCTTCTAACACCATACCCCGTGCTTGATCTGCAGGCGCCCAGATAATCTCGTGCAAGATTGGCGACAGTCGTCTCGGCAGCATGGAGACCGGGACCGGCCTCGTCCGCGCCCTCATCGCGGCAATGGACGCCGGAGTCGACATCATCAACATGAGTTATGGAGAGCCCGCAGCTCGGCCAGATGTTGGCCGCGCGATCGAAGTTGCTTCTGAGGCAGTGCATAAGGCGGGAGTCATCTTCGTAGCGAGCGCGGGAAATGCAGGTGCGCGGCTGTTGACGGCCGCCACGCCATAACTCCACTGTAGCAGGCCGTCTTTGCGTAACCAGCATGCTGAGATCAGGTATCGTAGATACGGACATCCGCAAAGAGTCAGTCCTTTCAATCACCCAAGCTGAATTCATTCTCCAAATCAAGCATTTACACCATGGTGGCCACTGATACACACACCGGACTGTGAATTAATTCACGAGGCATCTAGGTCATCTGCCTCTGTTTGCCTAGCCATAGCAAAATTGTTGGAGCGTTGCTTTGGGCCTTGTTGTACGAAGGAATCTTGTATACTAATTGTTCTGCTTTCTCACTGGAACAGCGTGTAATGATGACGATGATGTGTGTACCGCAGGTCCGGCTCTGAGCACAGTAGGAGCCCCCGGGGGGACTTCAAGTGCCTTGCTAGGTATAGGAGCGTATGTCAGTCCAGATCTGGCTGAAGCTGGCCACAGCTTGAGAGAGAAGCTGACTGAGGGACAGCAGTATACATGGAGTAGCAGGGGACCCACAGCAGTAAGCAAGTGTATACACTGAGACTTTTGGTCTTTAGCTTTCGGTCTTGTTGTCCTTCTTGCATACTGAGGTCCTTGATTGTTGTTGCCGTACAAAAGAATGTGGGAAAGAATGCTACCATCAAACAGGCAGGTATGCAGCACCCGCAAATCACATCATGGAGAGGCAGGTAAGAGTTTCAAGTGCCCTGCTAGGTATGTAAGCATATGGTCAGTCCAGATCTGGCAGTAACTGGCCATAGCTTGGGAGAGAAACTGATTGAGGGGCAACAGTACTTTCAGGGGGTAGACCACCAGCTGCGGTAAGTGTTTTGCAGTGAGCAGTGTTCCATACCCCCTGTCGAGCAGTGAAGTTGCTCTCTTATTGCCTACAGGATGGAGACATTGGTGTTGCAGTGAGTGCCCGGGGTGGTGGCATTGCTCCAGTGCATGGTCAAACTCTGATGAGATGTATTACTGCCGCTCAACTCATTATAAAGATCATGCAGCATTTGCAAGGAAGACCGTTCTGTTGCCATGCTGTGTTTGTGCAGGACGGAGACATTGCGCTCAGTGCCCCGGGCGGCGCCATCACCCCAATGCATCGTTTTACTCCGATGAACCGCCACGGGAACTCAAATCACTGATACAGATTGTGGGGTGATGACAAAGAAGACAAGTTGTGTTGCCGTGCTGCGTTTGTGTAGGATGGACATGTTGGTGTTGCGCACAGGGCGCCGGGTGGCGCCATCTCTGCAGTCCCCGGCTGGACGCTGCAGTAGCGCCGACTCAGAACGCCTCAATATGCACACACAGATGCCATGCATTCTGTTTGAGAGCCAGTTCACTGCTCGCTCCCATTGCCTGCAGAATGGAGGTATTGGTGTTGTCAAAAGCAACCCAGTACATGGTTAAATTTCAAAGAGGTGCCATGCGACTCAACCCGATGATACAGATCATGCAGCAATGAATATTTAGACGGTTGTGTTGGCGTGCTGCATTTGTGCAGGAGGGAGATATTGCAATTGGTGTTGCGCTCAGTGCTCCAGGACGCTGCAGAAGCGCTGGATCAGAATCCCACAGATGCCAACACAGAGAACATGCAGCTATCCATATTTCTTCTGTAAACCAGGAGATTTGCTCTCTTACTGCCTGCAGGAAGGAGATATTGGTGTTGCGCTTGGTGTCTTGGTACATGGTTGAATTTTTCAAAGTAGTTTGAAGCATCACACGAACTCAGATTGGTGATACAGATCATGCAGCAATCACAAGCCTTCCTTAGGAAGACCGTTCTGTTGCCGTGCTGTGTTTGTGCAGGACGGAGATATTGGTGTTGCGCTCAGTGCCCCGGGTGGCGCCATTGCTCCAGTTCCCGGCTGGACGCTGCAGAAGCGCCAACTGATGAATGGCACAAGCATGGCATCACCATGTGCAGCTGGTGGGCTGGCTTTGGTGTTATCTGGATTGAAGGCCAACGGTGCAAAAGGGCCCAAGGGGTGGATCACTGGCTCAGAAGCTGTTGCTGCAGGTATGCCCAGTTGTAGGTCGTGAGGTTTCATCTGGTGCACTTGCGTCTTGGTTATAGTAGTCTGCTGTGCATAGCGCATATGGCTGGCAGCACTATGTGCAGCGGGTAGGCTGGCTTTGGTAACATTTGTGGTTTGAAGGCCAACGGTGCTGAAGGGCCCAAGGGATGGTCACTGGCTCAGCAGCTGTTGCTGCAGGTATGCCAAGTTACAGGGGGTGGAATTACAGATATTATGAGGTGATTCATATGGTGTACCTGCATATTGAATTGAAACCTGCTGTTCATAGCACAGTATGGCAAAACCAGGTGCAGCTGGTGGATTGGCTTTGATGTTATCTAATCATTGACTGGGTTATGCTGCCCCACAAAACTGACACGCAGGTAATCCCTTCACAGCATGTTTAAACACCAAAAGCCAAGCAATGTCCCATATGCATGCTTGTTATGTGTATCAAGCAATGCATGTATACCCATCATCATCAAGTTACACGCCTTCAGCAAGAAAACACCTCAGAGGCAAAGTCAGTAAAGTGCCTTACGGCACCAGTACGTTACTCAGAGGGGACAGGCAATGACTGGCTACCGCTACTGCAGACAGTTGGTGTTCAGCGAGATTGCTTGGTGTTGTGGGATTATATATAATGCGAGCGACCGGTTTCGGACTCTTCGTCCATCATCAGGCCGACTACTACTTTATGATTGCAGGTAATGTTGAGGGCGCAGCAGAAGTTCACCAACCCCGTGACACTCCCAAGCAATGGATCAGTCCTAACCGCATTCGCAGAGCAGTAGAAGCAACATGCAAGCCTCTGGGTGGGGATGCAGCTGATGCCGTACTGACATATGGCAGAGGGCTGCTGCAGGTAACAAGTGCAATCTGTGCCTAGCATATATGATTATGTAATTTTCAGTCACTTGTTGAAACTGGTAAAAAAACCTGGTGCGTTCCAGCGGCAAAAGCGTCTGTTAGTGGGGGGCTGTGACCAACAGGCGAAGCTAGACAGCTTTGTGCATGATGTCTACCAGCACGATCTTTACTGGTAGATCTGTTGGCACTGGTAAACCAACAGATGGAGATACCTGCTGTGTTGGGGTTGAGGCTGCGCTAGCTAGCAAGCTTGTGCAGACCTT
>NSMO01014831.1:0-11927 GCA_002588565.1 Coelastrella sp. UTEX B 3026 | reverse complement strand
TGTTTCAATCATGACAAGGGCCATTGTTGATAGGGATAGTGCCAGTGAGCTTGCAGGGCCAGTTGAGTCACTCGTTCCGGCCAAAAGCCCCTAAGTCATCTATTCATTGATGTGATTGATGTTGCATGCAAGTCAATGGGGTCATAGCTTGAGAACTAATGCAGTGGGTGTTCAATGGGCCAGCTTTTCATAGAGCTGTGTTGCATGGCCCATAGCATGTCCGAATGGTGAGCCCAGTGCTTTGCCTGCTTTGATTTGGCTGACAGACACGAGTGTGCTTCATGCGGCTGCTTGTTGCTCGCATTGATAGAAGTATTACAGTTTATAACGATATTGCTGGTGATAGTTGATGCATTATAGGTTGTAATGAGATAGCATGCAGCCATAGTACGGCTCCAAGTGGTTCGCCCACTTCACATCGACTGACAGACACAGGTGTGCTTTATGTGACCGTGTGTTGCTGGTATTAGTGGATTAGCATGTAGCCACCATAAGGCTCTCTGCACTTGCCCTGGCTGTGAGCAGAAACATGACATAACTGTGTGACCTGTTGGTAAACATGGGCGTGCATGTTACCTGTCTCTGCAGTATGCAATTATATTAAACTGTACTAGTAGCTAACAGGTTAGCCTTGAGCCTGCCTTGCTGCAAGCTCAAACCCAGACAGTTTGGATGTGCATATAGGCAAGCCAGCCTAGTTGAACATCACGCATACTTTTGCTTGGATTCATACCCGTTTCCAACGTCCACCAATTCCTACTAAGTTTTACTTGTGTTATGTGCAAGCAGCTGACCCTGTTCTCGGCAGCAGACCGGTCAGTGTGGTACATTGATTTCCTCACCACTTTGTCTTTGTGAGTGCAGCTGCAGTGTTGGCAAGCCGTGCACACTCTGGCCGCGTGGATCCATCAATCCTAGCCAATGTTGTGTAAATGCAGTTTTTCCAGATTAGTGATGTGTGTTGTTTCATCAGCACCTTGCAGTATCAGAAATCTCCTGCCAGTGGCGATTGCTGCAGAATTCACCTGCCAGCAA
The DNA here is from genome assembly GCA_002588565.1 of Coelastrella sp. UTEX B 3026. Classification (NCBI taxonomy): domain Eukaryota; kingdom Viridiplantae; phylum Chlorophyta; class Chlorophyceae; order Sphaeropleales; family Scenedesmaceae; genus Coelastrella; species Coelastrella sp. UTEX B 3026. Next base: position 10,892 of record NSMO01014831.1, on the reverse strand, counting down.
CTGAAGTAGACATTGAGGCTTTTTATGCATGGGTTCTGTATTGGTTGTGGATCATTCACATAGTATTGTGCAGTCTTGCATTGTACACAGCTGGGTACCGGCCAGTCATGCCCCACAGCCTGCATCCATCTGGCTGCTTGGACTGTGCAGCTCTCTTTGCGACAGTGTATCAATGTGGTTGACCTCTCATTTGCATCACCCAGCAATGGTTGGGTTGACAGCCAGAGGTGTTGCACGGCTCTTTGCAAAGTGTCACGTTGCACCATCATTCATTCATGTGGCCAGTGGGCGCATGTTCTCTGATCATGCCCAGCTCTGTGCAAAATCTGCCCTCCGCTGCATATCAAATTGATGAACACTTGCTGAATCAGGATAGCATGTTACAAACAGTCCAGCCGGCTTATCCGTACACACACCAAATCACAAATGACCCCACTTCAAAGGAATAAGGCACGACTGAAACAACACTACACAACAACATCGCTCGCAAGCTGGGAACAGCATTGCCAACAGGCTCTAGCACTTGCCCGTTGATGCATCAGAATGGAGCATAACCCAGTGGGGCGTGAAGCATGGAATGGTTCAAACATTCAACGTGGACATGAGAGCGCAACATGGTTCTTGAGCAGGCAGAGCCCCGCTTTAGCAAGACTGCTTGCGGTCTTGCATCCACCAGATGCACAGATGTGCGCCAGATCCATCTGTGCATCTGGGCGTCAGATGCCCCTATGTGCATAGCGGCTATGCACATAGTTTGGGCAGCTACAAGCTCAAAGTTTGGGCAACTACAAGCTCTGCAACAGCACAGTACAGTCCAGAACACTGCCAAAACCATGCATGAAGCCAGGTAGCCGAGAGCAGGCATGGACCGATGCCAGTCTGTTCTGTGAAACCAGCCCAATTCCCAGATTCTTTTATGGCATGAATTGCAACTCAAAAGTCATGATGAAGTGCATCTCGACCTGACTAATCCCCTCCCACTGAAGACAGCCTACACTATTTCTCATTAAGAAAATCCCCAAGCTAGCTCAGCCCAGCCTCCTTGTAAAATAAAATAAGAAGGCTTGAGCTTTCAACTTGTTACTTCACATTATTCACACAGCAAAATGTTGTGCAGTCTCTCTGCTAGCCACTGGCATCAAAGCTTCTCACGCACGGCGGTAACCATCATGATAGCCACCCTTGCCGTAACCTGGGCCAGACCAGCCCTTGGGGATCTTGTCGAAGGCCTTGTCGGTCAGCTTGTCAACAACCTTGCCAATGTTGGGGCCCTGCGGGCGGGGGCAGAAAAGTGTATGCAAAGAAGCTCAACTTCAGCATTTTTGTATGCTGGCAGTAGTACTGACCGACCGTATACCAAGGGAGCACTATGAAGCAAAACAGTTTTGACACCCACAGCATGACCATTTGATCTTTGAAACCGGCTGCAGCCGGCCCAAACTCTGTCACAGCATCTTGAAGCAGTGCATATATGCACTAGCCCTGGGGGCCCCATGGCACAAGCCAGGTGCCTCGGTTCCATCAGAACTGCCCAATGGCATGCAACGGATTGCCCAAGTCAGTGCATCGCCGAGGGAAGCCTGCCATTGCACGAACAGGGTACCTCTCCTTTTCTCTTACAAGGTGCCTCAGCAACCGCACCTTGAATCCATATCCTCCCTTTCCTCCATACCCACTGTTCCATCCCTCATGCTTGCCATCACTGTAACCCAGCAGTGCACGGCGGTGACCATCACTATAGCCGCCCTTGCCGTATCCTGGGCCAGGATAGCCGGGCTTTGGGATCTTGTCAACAACCTTGTCGGTCAGCTTGTCGACAATCTTGCCAACATTTGGGCCCTGCAGGAAGCCACAGGAATCACATCAGGACGAGCTGCTAGTCATAGGCTGCTAGTCATAGACCTCATGAAAGCAGGATACAGCACATCAGGCAGGCTGTTGCATGCAGTTATGCAGCAGGTATGTTTGTAGGAAGCTTCAATGTTCATGCTGGTTTTTGATGTTGATGCTGAGCAGGTTGCTACCGGTCGGCAACCTGCCATCATCAGCAGAGGCTGGACAAAAAACCGAGCTGAAGCATCAAGCATTCATGATAAAGAGGATTGTGGCGACTTACCTTGAATCCATATCCTCCCTTTCCTCCATCATATCCACCCTTCCATCCCTCATCCTTGTGCTCATCCTTCTTGTAGTCATCATGGACTTCAGGCTTGCCCTCTGGCTTGCCCTTGCCGTCGCTGTAACCCAGCAGTGCACGGCGGTGACCATCACTATAGCCGCCCTTGCCGTATCTTGGGCCAGGATAGCCGGGCTTTGGGATCTTGTCAACAACCTTGTCGGTTAGCTTGTCGACAATCTTGCCAACATTTGGGCCCTGTCATCAAGAGGTGACAGAAGAAATGACACCTCAGTCAGTGGGTAGGAGGGCATAGCAATGTTGGGCTGCATGCACAAAGGATTCTGATGTGTTAAGACTCTCTGGGTACCCCAGCACCAGCAGCAATGATGTTGCCTAGCTAAAGTTTATTCATGTTGTGATGGTGCCTAAGTGCAAGCATTATTGCTGGACAGCAGTGGGTGTCAGGAACTCAAGAGCGGAGCCATAAGAAATCAGCTGTTAAAGCAAGCAAAGTGCACCAGCTTCTTGCGCAGCTTGCAAGGCACTCAGTGAGTAGTGCTGGTGTTGATACAAACCAGCTGACATACGCTTGTTTGTTAACAGTTGTTTCACTGCAGCAACATAAGCTGCAGCCCTACCTTGAACCCATATCCTCCCTTTCCTCCGTCATATCCACCCTTCCATCCCTCATCCTTGTGCTCATCCTTCTTGTAGTCATCATGGACTTCAGGCTTGCCCTCTGGCTTGCCCTTGCCGTCGCTGTAACCCAGCAGTGCACGGCGGTGACCATCACTATAGCCGCCCTTGCCGTATCCTGGTGCAGGATAGCCGGGCTTTGGGATCTGGTCAACAACCTTGTCGGTCAGCTTGTCGGCCTTGTCGGTCAGCTTGTCGACAACCTTGCCAATGTTGGGGCCCTGCAGGACGCCACAAGAATTACATCAGGCCGAGCTGTTGGTCATAGGCTGCTAGTCATAGGCCTCATGGAAGCAGGTCACAGCGCATCAGGCAGGCTGTTGCGTGCAGTTATGCAGGTTTCAAAGCATCATGGCAGGGACCATTGCTGCTGGCTAAAGCATGGCCACTATGCGGCGGTTTGTTTCTCCAGCTCAGTGATGGCCAAGTCATATATGGTGATTGCTAGCAGTGTTTGCTAGGCAGCTTCAATGTTCATGCTTGTTGATAAATTGATGCTGAGTAGACTCCTGATGTCGGCAACCCGCCATGGTCAGCAGAAGCCGGGGGGGGGGGGGGTGATAGAACCAGCCTGAAGCAGCAACTACAGCTACCGCTGGATGAGTGGTTAATGCAGCAACCCACCTTGAATCCATATCCTCCCTTTCCTCCATCATATCCACCCTTCCATCCCTCATCCTTGTGCTCATCCTTCTTGTAGTCATCATGGACTTCAGGCTTGCCCTCTGGCTTGCCCTTGCCATCACTGTAACCCAGCAGTGCACGGCGGTGACCATCACTATAGCCGCCCTTGCCGTATCCTGGGCCAGGATAGCCGGGCTTTGGGATCTTGTCAACAACCTTGTCGGTCAGCTTGTCAACAATTTTGCCAATGTTAGGGCCCTGGAGGGAGTGGCAGCCAAACATGCAGGGCGTTATATTTTTGGCTGGCACACTGAAGGCTGAAAAGCTGAGCGCAATGTTGTTGTTTTCTTTCAAAAAGTGATCATAACTACGGCCAACACGCTGGTAGGTTCTTGGGTTTTGTCAAGGCTCATTCACATTGCAGAATGTATGCCGCACGACTAATGCAAGATCGCCTACGCTTGACCTCTCATTATCGCATGTTACATGCAGTGCCATCTGCAGCTCAGGCAGTACTGTCCGGGGCAGGTGCAACTGCATGCCAATGCAAAAGTGTAGCCCACTTGCTGGTGTGACGCATGAGGCAGCCCTACCTTGAATCCATATCCTCCCTTTCCTCCATCATATCCACCCTTCCATCCCTCATCCTTGTGCTCATCCTTCTTGTAGTCATCATGGACTTCAGGCTTGCCCTCTGGCTTGCCCTTGCCATCGCTGTAACCCAGCAGTGCACGGTGGTGATCGTCCAACGCAGCTGCAAGCAACGATATGAGTTGGGGAACAAGGCAGAGATGCCGTCGTTAATGCCTGGCATGGTATTCCGCGAATGCTACACTATAAAGCGTCTGAAACACGGCGGTGGCAATTGAACGCCACTCGCGGTGAATTGACAACGATCATGCATGCAACGAATTGCACCTCCTGGCATGCACTGTCATATCCGCACTGCCGCTGCGTAGGTGACTAACAACACTGTCGTCAAGTCTGTGTAGCATCATGTGTACTACTTACATGCGGTGGCTGCACAGGCCAGCAAAGCGGCCACGAGCAGCGCAATACCCTTACGGGCCATCCTGTTCAGCGGCTGGTGTGTAGTCGATGGCGATGTGTCCTGACAAACGATGACCGGGGCGACAGGTACTCAATGCCGGGTTGCAACGGCATTATATAGCAAATTTCGAGCGCACCCGCATATCGATTTCCGTGGAACGTGTTTTCCGCACACAAAGCTGCACCACGTGCAGTGCAGGGGTGCGTGCCTAGGGCAAACGTGATTGGCAACGCCGGTTGCCGACCCGCATGGCTGATGACTCAACCTCCTCGGACACCGCTTGTAAGAATTATCAACTTCAATGGCTTAAACTGTTCAATGCAGTACGTATACATGGCTATGCTGTGCTGCAGCGCCATCGCAACCATGCCGTCGGACTCAGCACGGTCTCGGATAAGCGGTACCGCTCAGCCGGCCGAGGTTCTTGGCTGCACATTTAGCGACAGCCTCTGTTAGGGCGCTCAGCTTATGCTGCTTCCGATCTTGTAAATCAAATAGACGAATTCTAATGCATCAAACCACTGCTGGGGCGAGGAATTCATCGGCCGCTACATAGTGATACTCGGAATTCCGCCTCACTGCCAGCATAATGCTGCCAGCATCGCCATGAGCCACACGAGCGTCAACAGTCCTAGTATCCTGTGATGTAGACAGGACAGCTCGCAAGCGCTACTATGGTCGTTTTTGTTCACTACTGTGGCATCCAACGACTACGTGCTGCGCAACCTCTTCGCTTGCACACCCAAAGTGAGCTCTGCCACAACTACACGGGTGGCGTCCATGCCATGAATGAAAATTGAACTCTCTACCATTGTCCATGATTTCACTCTAGTGCTCATCAGGCTGGGCAAAATCGGGCTTCATGAAGCTTTGTCATCATAGAGCCTGGAATCATTGACTGGTGGTTGGATGAGCCTGGGCATGCAAGAAGAAGAAGAAGAAGAAGAAGAAGAAGAAGAAGAAGAAGAAGAAGAAGAAGAAGAAGAAGAAGAACCGGCCGCAAGGCCTTTGGGACGTAATTGGTGGCTCAGCCACACTAACACACCAAACTTAGACCACCCTCCGGGGCACCTTCAAGGCGGAACAACCTACTGGGCATGCAAAATCTCGTTGTGGTTGGGTTGTGATGGTTGCTCCACCCTGCAGTGGTTCAGTTCTCACTGAAATTGCGTGCAATGATCATTATGATGATGAGCAAGACTCGGCGGCGGCAACTACAGTGAAAGTTTTGCAACAGACTAGCTGGCAGCAGTGCTTATACAGACTACGTATAAGCGCAACTCAAAGCAGTGGTGCTAGAGGTATGTGTTGCTGCCTCCAAAACCATTGAGCACTGGACGTTGGGGACATCTCAGACGAACCTCCCTGGTTGAACGAGTACATAGGTGCGCAAGCTTGTGCCTGTCAGCTGTTGGCACCCATGAATGTTCTGTAGTAACTTACGCCTGCTTTCGTAAGGCGCAGTTGGGGGGGGGGGGGGGGATAGTGGTTGCCGAAAGAGGGGGGTGTTCAGAACCCGGGAACTTCGCTTGATATAGGGGGTCATTCTTTTCAACGAACACATGGTGTGAGGAAATATCGCTACATAATCTGGAATTATTGGAGTAACAAGCCAGCCTGGTAGGCTGGGCCAACCTGGTTGTAATGCACCGTCACAACCATTTGTTTATCACTCGCCTGCAAATTGTTGGCCTACCTACGCCGCGTACGGTACAACTTGACCCTACTTTCTATGAACGCTGATCAGCCTACTATGGCTATCATATACTGTGTTAGCTTGGTGTACCCTCACTAATGCTCTGTCGTGACGGTAAGATGCAACTGGAAACGAATATTTGATGCATAAGCCAGCCTGGTGCTCCCTGGCACCATCTCATCCAAGCTTCAGCAAGCAGCCGCAAGTGTGGGGGCCCCTACCGTTGTGACAACTCTACATTCTGCCAGACCATTGGCAACTTGTTGAACTTGAAATAGCCTCATGCCTTCATGGAACAAGTTGTGCCACCACGGCTTGGCCATCGCATCAATCAGTTTTGTTGGATATTTTGACTATGTAGTACATACTATGCACAGTGTATGCAGCTCTTGCCAGCGCATCTAACCTGTTGCATGGCTCAATACTTTCACAGTGTATGCAACCTTGTTCAAACGAATGTTGTGCACCATGCTGCCAGCATCAAAGGTCATCATCTGATCTCCGATGGAGTGCAAAACACGTTCATTCAATAAAGTTGCAGAGTTGCAGCTGCAAGTTACAGAGTTGTGTCACCATCAAGCGATACCGTCTGGAATTCACCAGAGATTCCACCGTGAAGTGCCTGAATATCGTGTCACAGCAATACTATTGCTTTGAAAATATATTCCACTGCAGTTATACATGCGTTGACTGGCAATGTGCCTAGGAAGCATCCCCGCGCTCAACTTGAGGCCAAGTTGAACTTGGCAAACAACAACGGGTCACCAGCAGTCTCACACTGACCAGCATCCGATTGAATACAAGCTACTTGCAACCCAACCAAAAGCTTTGCTGCTGTCTGACAACCACAAGAAGGCTGCAGCACACATAAGCCGCATGGCATGCATGAACAAACCATCCGAGCAAGCTCTGGCTAGAGCAGACGCGTTACGGGGCTCGCCTTGACCATTGAGCGTCAACCGCTAGTGGCATTATCATGGTATGTCGTAATGATACCAACCAAGCACCAACTATGAGCCTGATGCCCTTGCCGTCTCCTGTTGAAATAGGCTCTAGATGTAGTAGGTTATCTGTTCAAGGCGAACCCTGATTTTGCTGCAGCTAGCAGATGATTGGCTTAGGTGACCGTGCTCCTACTTTGCAACCGGCAGCGGCGGCGTCTTGGCATCGCAGTGTGTCGGGATTGAACTGCTGACCTTTGGGACAGGCGATGAAGGTGTCTGCGAACAGTAATAGGGTTGGGAGAAGGGAGGGCAATACAACAGTATAAGGAATCAGATCAGTGTTTCCAGACTCTTCCGTGACAGTCACTGAAGTAGGCCCTGGGCATGGGGAAAGCAAACTCAGGCTGGTCATTGAAGCTAGCTAGCTAGAGCCTTGTTTCAATGGAGCTTTCTAGCTGAGCCAACTAATGTGTGTTCACTCAGAAGTTGCGGCGGCCCATGAGAATCGTGAGGCCGATGCCAGCAACATTTGTTCCGGGCTGCAACTCTAGGACTTTCTGTAAAGAAAGCAAGGATATCCCTTGCCAGCTGGCCCAGTGACTACTACAATGCTTAGTATCAAGCATCAGTGTTGTTGGTGACTTGATAGCAACCGGCTTCACAGGTGTACATTACCGCGAGCATCCAATGCTAATGATTATTTCAATGTACTCTACATATCAGTTGTAACATAGCTGCTATGATAACAGTGTACGATGTCACTGATTTGCGCCACTGGCCATCGGATTGCACCATGGTTGGGAAAGCTTCCTCAGTTCACCTCAATGGGCCATGCCAACTGAGCGTAAAGCTTTGTACAACTCTCAACTGTCAATTGCAGCTTTGAATGTGGTGTGCTGACAGCATATCAAACTTGCAGACTTTGACCACAATCCCACCTTGTCCTCCCTTGCAAACCACATAACTTTCACAACTTGTTATAACATCTTTGGTCTGTGTGGGAAATACTGCTCCATCAGGCTGTCCGCCACAAGGATTGGGATGAATCCTGAGAAGGTGGCGGCCGAGAATAGCCTTGCGCTCTGTGGGCAAGCATAGTGTACGCTTGGGGGAGGTGTTGCCCACTTTGCAGCCGGCACTGCCTGGGTCCTGGCATCGCATTGTGTCGGGATTGAACTGCTGACCTTTGGGACAGGCGATGAAGGTGTCTGACAGGGCAAGTTGGGAAAAGGGGACAGCAGCAATGGTGCAGGGAGGAATATGTGGGTCCCCATGTTTGACTGCGGTACGCTGCGTTGCTCGCACTCAAGGCATTGTTTCGCATCCAAGGCAGAAACCAGCATGCGGTGCAGAGCCTGCAGGCAAGGTATGAAGTGCCACGATCTAGGGAGCCGCAGTAGCTCCAATACCAGTAGGGTCCACAACTGCTGCTGTTGCTGCGTCTGTAGCCTAGGCAGTATCTGCTGTTGTGCAGCTGCAGTCTGTATTGGGACCAGGACAGTCATTGGTGGCCTACCTGCCTCGTTCTGGCAGATCACGTATTTTTCGCAGTTCGTGATAATGTCTTTGGTCTGCTCTGGGAATATTGCACCGTCCCGTTGTCCAGCGCAAGGATTTCCATATACGCCGAAAAGGACACGGCCCCGCGCTGACTGGTGTTCGAAGCAGCGTTCAGCAGCTGCAGTGTGCAGCGCAAGCAGCAATATCATACCCAACAAGCCAGCGCGCTGTTGCATGCCCACGATTTGATTGGTGCCGGGTGTGCCGGATGCGGTAGATGCAACTTTGACCTCATAGTTGCATTTAGGTCGTGTCGGGGGCAGTTACTGGTGTATGAAAGGATGCTTCCATGGCTGGATGCAACCAGCGTGCTCGGACTTAAATGATGATTCATTGGACTTAAGATGCTGCTTGGCGAGCAAAGTTCCGGGATACGGTACTTTGGGGTTTGGCGATCCCGGGACAAGTGCATTGACGGCTTCGCCCATCACCACGGTAATCAGCGCAAACATGATGCTGGTATCGGCCCCGTTCTGGAAGGCGAAGCCCAAACAGTGTTGGGGTAACTGCGGTGCAGTACGTGGATGCTCAAAATTATGTGTGGGGCTTTACATATAGTTTCTGCACATGTATGGCTGGTAGCTATTAATTGAAAGTCCGCAAAAAAGGGCATGCAGCCCAACGTTGGACGTTAACGAGCCTTGTTTGGGTCGCCCAATGCGTAGAGTTAAGTAAACATAGTGTACGCCATATGGCGTACGGAGTAGTGCGTCCAACGGCAATTTGGCACTTCTGGGATTCCGGTGTATCTATGCGAAGTAAACGAATTGAGGGCTTACTAAGTTCTGTGCGCAGTTTCAGGCCCTGGTTGGCCTTCTATGCGGGTGCGAGGTCGATGCCACGTAGGACCGTGAGCCCACGTGGCCCATGTGACGCCAGCAAGAGTGTTATTTGGTCGTGGTTTTTATCTCAGCCCCTTTGACCCTCAGGTGATTGCATAATAGTTTAAGGCAGTTTACATCTCCAGGTTTGAGCGCGCGAGAGGTACCTGTGGATGCATGCATGCACCATGTGGCCTGCTAACTCAATATGTCACCGCCTACACAAACCCGATTGGATTCCATGGCGTTGTAAGCCCTGGCAGCTCGCGAATGCGGGAAGCAACCGCAGCCTTGGCAGTTCGACTGCCTAGCTAAAACGTTTGGTTAACCCCCACAACACAAACACACTAACTAGGCCTGTTACAAGCCTTTACAGCTTTCAGATGGGCCGGACCGCATTCGGCTGAAATGTTTGGCAGCACGATCTGGTGGCGGTTTGCAGAACAGAAGCGGCCGGCAACACACTCGCCATGCACAGCAGTAGAGCGACATCCGCCGCAAGTGATGATGTGCACAGACGTCACGTAGTACTAAAGCTATAGCAACCGCTGCCCACGTTCAGATGGTCTGGACCGCATTCGGGTGAAATGTTAGGCAGCACGATCTGGTGGCGGTTGCTGGACATCAGCGGCCGACAACAAACTCAGCATGCACATATGTGTACAGCAGTAGCGCGACATCCGCCGTAAGTGCACGGACGTACTAAGCCATTACCAACCGAAGCCGTAAACTTTACGATTCTCGGATGGCCTGGACCGCATTGGGCTGAAATGTTTGGCAGCACGATCTGCTCGCGGTGTGGTGAACAGCAGCGGCCGGCAACACACTCGCCGATCGGCATGCACAGCAGTAGCGCGACATCCGCCGTATTTAACAACGCGAACACAGTAAGTAAGTCTGTTACAAGCCTTTACAACTCTCAGATGGGCTGGAACGCATTGGCCTGAAATCTTGGGCAGCACGATTTGCTTGCGGTGTGGTGAACAACAACGGCCGGCAACACACTCGGCATGCACAGCAGTAGCGCGACATCTGCCGCATTCAACAACGGAAACACAGTAATCAAGTCTGTTACAAGCGTTTACAACTCTCACATGGGCTGGGACGCATGGGGCTGAAATGTTTGGCAGCACGATCTACTCGCGGTGTGGTGAACAGCAGCGGCCGGCAACACACTCGGCATGCACAACAGTAGAGCGACATCCGCCGTATTTAAAACGCAAACACAGTAACTAAGTCTGTTACAAGCGTTTACAACTCTCAGATGGGCTGGAACGCATGTGGCTGAAATGTTTGGCAGCACAATCTGCTCGCGGTGTGGTGAACAGCAGCGGCTGGCAACACACTCGGCATGCACAGCAGTAGCGCGACATCCGCCGTA
>NSMO01014829.1:0-11945 GCA_002588565.1 Coelastrella sp. UTEX B 3026 | reverse complement strand
TGACAGCAGTGCTAGGCACTGGGTTCTTGCAGCTTGTGGTGATGGTGCTGTAGGCAGGCAGATCAGGTCTGCTGTTTAGTTGCAAAGCCTCTTAGTGGTGCAGGAGGCGTGCCACCTGCATTTCCAGGGCTCTCTATCTGCAAGCGTCATCTGCAACGGCAGTAGTCACACTGGGAGCAATCAGCCCTCGCAGATACACTCGCTGCCAGCTGACGTACTTGCTGACACAGTAGTTGTTACTTCAAAGTGCGAGCATTAGTTTTCACAGAGTGCAGAGCAGACCTTTAACCTCTCGCGAACCTCTGGCTTGTGCAGGTCCGGCTTCAAGTTCAACGGCAGCTTGCACAAGCGCTGTTCAAACTGTCCGTCGAGTTCCGGAAAGAGGAGACTCGGTTCTTGAACAAGATGGAGGCACAGAAAGGCTTAGCAGCTGGTAGCAGTATAGGGCTTATAGAGGATGAGGGGGCTGGGGGAGCTGTCACAGACCCAGGGTTCACTGAGACACAACTTATGAAGGTATGTCATCACCTAAGCTTGAGAGTGCGCATACATCAGCCCCTGTAAGCAGCCAGCAAACCAGGAATTATTTTGAACCTGCACAAAGCCCAAGAACCTCTGAATGGCGGTTCCGCTCGTGGTATTCCAGTAAAAAATGCACACCAAACTGCTTTATGTTGTCTGGCTCTGTCGTTATGCAGCTAGCAGCAGAGTATGCTTCAGCAGGTGCCGTAGACATAGACATTGCCATGAATATGGGTGCAAGAACACTGCAGCGACTGGCAGTTGGGTGATGACGGAGGTATGGACTGTATTGCATCAAACCTTGACACCGCATGCTTGCTTCAGCTGATGGTTGCTATTGTGTGCTTTGCCGTGTACGCAGGTATCGCAAGCAGAGGCCTTGATAGAGGAGCGTGATTCAGAGATTGTCAAGATTGTAGAAACCATTGCTGAGCTGGCACAGATCATGCGTGACCTGTCAACACTGGTAGTAGAGCAGGGCACGATGTTGGACCGCATTGATCACAATGTGCAGCAAACAGCTATGAAGGTTGAGGAAGGAGTCAAGGAGTTGGTTAAAGCCGAGAAGACGCAGCGGGCAGGCCGGGCTATGATGTGCATCATATTCCTAGTTGTGATGATCACAGTCATGTTGATTGTGGCAATTGTACGGCATATCTGAGAGGGCCATGCTTTCTGTATGTACTATAAATTCGTAGTGATACAACAAGTCGAATGATACAAAAATATGGCGTGCATGGGTGTACGGCATCTGTGAGGTGGCCGTCTTGAGACTTCTTAATTGATGCTGCCACATCATGCAGGCAGCATTGCGTGCTGCTGTCAGTGGTGTCATAGAACTCCTTCAAATCTGCTGCCTGCTGCGTGCGGTTTGTGCATCATTACGATGTGTCTCGGACTCCGCATCGGATGCAGCCTGTGTTTGCAGAGTGCACATATCTTGCCTGCCTGCTAGCAGTGAACACAGTCAGCAGCTCTCACCAATTACCTGTGAAAGTATTGAGCCATGCAACAGATTAGATGCGCCAATTACCTGTGGCACAGGAGTTGCAGACATGGCTTGATGGCCGTAGGGCTATGGCGTAACCAGCATAGATTAGTATTATTAGACATGGCTTGATCGTCCACCAACTTTGGAAGTGAACTTCTGATTGTCCAGCACTTCCACATGTATACATACGTAGCTGTACAGCTACTATAGACCTTGGTGACACCGAGCTCTGCTACTTGCTTCCGGAGGCAGCACCTGGGCCTGATAGCCTCGTGCGACATTCCAGAGGCTGTCTGCCCTTTGTTGAAGGTACGAAGGAGTCGAACACTGTCTGCGGGTGGGTAGCCGCGCGAGGTGACGCGCACGTGCCGCGGTGCCCCCGGAATACTGTCTGACAACTCCCCACCTGCAACACCTCGCCGTCAGTACAAGCCATAACAGGTTCAAGTCACTTGTTCTGTTCATACGTGCTGCACGAATTGAAAGAAGCGCTCAGACAGCTGGCTTTACTATCCGGACGAAGACTGCTGCGCCATTTCGGGCAGCAGCTGCATACACTACTACATCAATCTGTGGCATGTAAGTCAGGTGCCAGGCCGAAGCGAGGCAAAACCCAGCGGTTACACCTGGAAAGTGACACCCCAGCTCGGCCCACTATTCCTAGAAGAAGGCAAGGCATCGGCACACTCGTCCCCGCTGGAGCAAAGTGATCAAGTTACAAGGTCCATTGCATTGTCAAGGTGAGTGAAATAGCCTGGATGAGAGGCATCAGCGGCGCAGTGGTATATTCGCACCTAGTTCACTCTTCATCAACGTGCCGGCCTTCTACTTCGTGCGCCTGCAGCTGATTATCATAACACGTTTAACTATCCAAGTCAGTGGCGCGGACGCTGCCTGTTATCAAGCGCTGTTTATGGTCAGTAGTCGGTTTCGCAGCCTGCATCATACCACACGAGCCTTTGGTGCAGTGATTTGCTTCTTTGTGGTGATCTCAAGTTAGCTGCACAAAAGCATTCTTCGATCGCAATGCTCGACAGGCGGGGGGCGGGCACCGTGGCACGGTGAAGTCTCATTTACGTTTGCCCTGAGATGCGTGTTCAAGCCCGTAATACTACGTATTCACTCATATATACGTTTACACATACAACGAGGTGGTACTACTTGTATCTGCTGCTGTCTGCAGATGCTGAAGTCTCTTTGCATCGTGCTGCTGGTCCTGGCTACCTGCCAGGCCGCAGCTGCTGACAGAGAAACATCAGTCAGTTCGGTGGGACTGATGCGCAAACGCCGCAATCCAGCGTCTCCAGGTGAGGCATTATGGTGACGTAGACATGATCAAACGACTGCAGCTGTTCTTGCCACAGGTTAAAATCGGCGTGCATCCCAGCAAGAAGATTGGGCATTTGCACAATGTGGACCCCAAACAGTGTAGAGCCTCTGCGAAAAGCTCCTACGTCAACAGCAGAAGCTGTTTTTGTGCAATTTGACCGCTGCCAGCACACTGCATTGCTTGCGGTGGAATAGCCACACTGCTCGCTTGCGGTGGAACAGCCACACTTTGCCATGCAGCGTAGCAGTACACGGCATGCTATGTCACACTGCTGACCGAGTTTGTCACAATGCACACTGAACAATTCTATTACCCCCACAACCTCAGGCCGTATGTCACAGCTTCAGCTTGCTAAACGTCAAATGCACCGAACTAATGAAGTGCTACTGCTGGTCTGCCTGGTGACTGCAGCTCCTGGAGTAGCAACCTTCGGCTGGGCGTCAATCAACACAGTGCCGGAGTCCACCAACCCCTTCGCTGGAAGGTCCTGCAGGGATGCCTGCTTTGGCTACAATCTTGCACCCGTACCAGCCACCAACGGGACCACCGCCTTCCTCTGCCGCTTCACATACCTCTTCAACAGCACTGCCAGGGAAACCATCTATGGCACCTGGAGGCCCGTGTATGACACCTCGTCACCGGGTGGCACCACATCCACAGCTGGAGCTGAGTCAGGCTGCAGGGGTTATAGCAACTTGGCCGGCGAGGCGGTGGAAGCAGCAGAATCAGACACTCCTGAGGGTTTTGCTTGTGGCTGCTGCGGAACCATCAACAGGAAAGGCCAGCCATATGCTACAGGCTGCCCCGCTGTCACAGCTTTTGTGGCCAGCAACCAGCCCTGCCCCACCCCTACAGCATGGACAGCCCCTGCCGGAGCCCAGATCTGCCGTGCTGGAACTCCAGCACTGTTTGGTACTATTGTGCCAACAGGTGCTCTTTTTAATGCTACTGCAAGCTGCAACACCTTTGATGGACCCACCAACACTTTTGACAGGCTGTGCTACCAGATTGTGACCTACAGCGGCCCCCCTCGTCCTTCACCAAAGCCCTAAACGAGACCTCAACAACAACACCAATGATGCACGGAAACAGTTCGACTGTGTAGCAAGCTTTGTGTGTAGCTGGGCATACAGTCCAAACCAGAGCACGCCATACAGTGGATGTTTGGTGGCAGACCTCAGTCAATGAAGTGATGACATGAATGTGTATAGACCTTGTGCAGTTGAACAATTGCTGAATGAAGCTTGCAGTGTCGTAAGAGTTTGACTCAGCCATGGTCACAAATGTGTATGGTGCGGCGAGTCATTGAGTGCTTTAGGACAGCTTGCGGGTGGCTTGCAATGCGAGGCTTTGGTTTGACATTGGTTGTGCATGGGTGCTGTTTATGCTATAATCCCAGACTGCGTGCCTGGGCACTGCTAGTGCCGCAATGCTGTGGTTGGTGTGGTGTTAAGCGGCCCCAGGATCCTTGCACGGCCGCTTCTTGGGCTGCATTCAGTTTGCACCCTGCGAATGATTGAGGTGAATGGATCAAGTTGACTACAGACTAGTGGCAGACTAATATTTTGTGAAGGGGGTGTCTCAAGTTCCACTGGCGTGCTCGTGGGCAGTAGTAACAGCTCTCGAATCAAGTGAGCATCAAGGCTCGACTTGTTGATTTTGTTGACATACTTTGTTGACATAACAGTGCTTCATATCACTGGCACATGTTGATATGCCAGGCTAGCATGTGGTCAGGTGTGCTTTGCAGTCAGAGACTGCTCTAGCAGAGAATGACCTATCAGATCTCTGTGCATTGGTGAGGCAGTTCTACAATTCCCAGCACACGTGACATGTGACAGTTGTACGTGACGTTTTTGTTGCTGACCCAGCTGACCACATAGTTTGTACATCGCAGCCGCTACTAGCTTAAGCTTGGCAAGTCCCATGAATACTATTTTACCAGCCGGTGGTTTACATCACTGAGTCTGGGGCCTTTTACATCTGGTAACAGTGCAGTCCTGACTCAGGACTGCACACCGGGTGTGTACAGGGACATGTACCCTACACACACATGACAGGGACATGTGTGTAGGGGACATGTGTACAGGGACATGTCATGGATGTAAGCTGATCAGTTGCGAGCAGTCATCGCAACAGCGTTGTAAAGACCCTGTAAAATGCCCCTGTGCCACAGGGTCACTGCCTGAGGGGGTCTCCTGCGTGTGGTGGTGACGTTCCCATGCTTGCATACAACGGATGGCCATAATCGTGCGGCGTCATGGGTGCTCAACCTGGGCTGTGCCAGGTATGCGCTGCCAGTGGTGGGTTTACACTGCGTACAAAACCATTGGTTTTTGTGTATGTCAGGAGCCCCCCGTCCCAGCAAACAGATGCCTTGCGCAGCCTTCTGTACCGTCCAACCAATCTCTCTTAGTCGTTGCAATCACGCTGGCTGTCACAGTTCACACGGTGTGATCACGCTGGCCAAATATTCTGATGCCGAATTTGTCATAGCACCCCGCAGTCTCAAAAAGCCATGTGGCAATAACTTCGCCTGCTTGGAGTGTCAGAGAGCAGCATGCGTGCTGCAGCACAGTGCCATCTGGCATCCACTGTGCGGGCGGGTTCGCGTGGACGGGCCGATGCCGGCTCTGGACAATGGTATCCGCAAGGGCCTCCAGATAAATGGCCGACCACGAAGTTTTAAACAAGTGACTTTGTGGTTACGCGTACTGACCTCTCGCGTTTTTTGTGGTCGCTAGCACGAGATACACCCGAACAATGACTTTCGGCGCAGACACTGTCCGCGGTGGTTTTCGGCCCAGCCCCGAGCAGGCACCCTGCAGGCGGGCGCCCGGAACAAGCCAGGTAAGCACCCGTGCCGGACAGCCTCCTGAACCACAGCTGTTTTGATGTACCACGTTCGAGCTAGTACGATGACTTTCCATGCATACAGGGTTTGTCAAAAGTTTGAGCACTTTCGGCCACTTTTGGTGTATTGAGCCCTGCTACCAGCAAAGCAAACAACTGTAAACCAGCCACATGCCGGCCAGAGAGAGCCCTGCATATGAAGGCCCTGCACCTGCAGTACTAGGCCATCAGCCAAGATTGCAGATGTTTTGTCAACCTTGCATGCAGCTGCCCTAGAGGTGCAAAAATTTAGCAGAACTGGTTCCAAATGTGGCTTCTCAGCAGCAGCCACAGGACACCCAACCAGCCTGAGGCTCATGGACAGCCTGCCTGCCCCAAGCTAGAGCACATACCCAGCTAGCATGCTATGCATGGCGAGCAAGATTTGGTACCAATGTCTACATGACAGCACTGCTGGCAGCATGCATATTGATTCTTACTGCAGTTGAAGCCCCAGCAGGGCAGCAATCTACAGCTAGGGACCCATAGCACATGCACAGCAGCAGCTTGAAAGCACTGCTGCCCATCATGCTGCAGCAAAAAGTATAGGCTGCTGGTTCATATGCGCCCTGCATCCTGCGTCCTGCGTGCAAGGCCAAGGCCAATTCGCGCACGTGCGGTTTCCTAGGATACAATAACCAGGGAGTGAACCCGCGTCGCACCGGGCAGTGCTGGTTCAGAGGCTTCCGCGCTATTGCACACAATAGCCTACTGCTGCACAGATGCCTTTAGGTATGCATGTCTTATACACGACCTACAAAACAGAACAATTGCAGCTGCATGCAACGGCGCTTGCTTATGCTGCTGCGCAAACTTTCGACCAAACCCTGTATCCACATCAGGGAGCTAATTTGCGGACCTGGGCAGGACTCTGCAAGCAAGCCAACGTTGGCATAGCATGCTGAACTCTTATGTGCGCACAATCTGAAGCAACAACGATTGTGGCAGTTAACCCTTAGTCAAGAAAGGGGTAGAATTCTACCCCATAAATACACCCTGTGTTGTAGGAGCTCCTGTGCAGCCCGGAAACGCTCCCTGTACATTTGGCGCCAACACCCAGACCCTGACAGTCCCCTACGAGCTTCCCAGCGCGGCAATGGGGTCCATGCAGCCCATTTTGGCTAATTAATTGAAACTTTCGAATAAGAAAACAGTAGTATATGTACTGTGACAGGTTGTATGGCCGCGGCGCTCCCGGCAGGCGTAACGCGATGGTGCCGCGCTGGCTGCGCATCATCGTTCTGCGCAGGAGGGGCCGGAAAACCGTCAAAGATTGCAAGGGTTTGGAAGATGCATACGTTTTTGCTGGCCAAACGATCGTGCATGGTTGTGTGTAGCTTCTTGTGTGACTGCCATACGCTGACGTGGCAGTAATTGCCCGACACGAAACCCTATGACACATGTGGCACCAGGGCTTTGTCCCAAGGACTCAGAAGTCCAACATATTCAAATTTCAAGGTCATTGGGGTTACTTTGCCCCCTCAAAGTTGCAGCATACTTTATGGGGTAGAATTCTACCCCTTTTTCCAAATGGACTAAGGGTTAAAGTCACAACTACTGCACTGGCGGCCAAAGTACACTGTAGCATACTCTCAAGGACAATTCGGTGCAAGACACAACACAACACCATTATAGAACTAATCTTATTCACAAGCCCAGCAAGCACAAGGGCACTTATCCATTTGCGGGGCTGTGCCAATAGCACATACTAGTATCACGCCAAACAACACAGCCTCGGAGTAATTCTCAGAGTTCTAGATGACACAGCAGTCCATTCACATCATTTGTCATTGCAGTGTGTTTTGTGGTGGTTCCACCACCGGCTCTTCATCTCAGCTCATCCATGCCATGGGACAGATGCGTATAATACAAAGTACATAGAACGTAGTACATATATGTACTGACAAAAATCATGTTAGCATGATGCTTAACGCATAGCTACCTACCAAAGGAGTGTTGGTCAACTCTACATGCCATCTGGCATACTAGTAGAACAGTTGCCAAGGTACTAGATATGTTCCACTATGGTGTTGGGATTATGTAACCTGCAGCATTCACCTCTGCAAGACAAACTGGTCCATACATTGTCTACATCGGGCCCTTAAACATGCAGCAACCCTCTAACCTTGTATAAGATGCATCTCTAGCTCAAGCTCACAACACAGCCAATGAGCCTAGGATCCTATCATTGCATCACGATTTGACCTCCACAATCAAACCTTCTGATGAACCTGGCAGACTTTCTAGCCTGTGTAGGCTTCTTTCTCTCTTAGCATATTGCCAAGCTGCCACGGTGGGCCAAACCAAGTACAGCATAATCCAGTTGAAAAAGGGCAATACCAGCAAGAACACCTGAAACACCCTATCTTCTGCGCTGGTTATGTAGCAACTCGCACGAATGGCCTCCAGCAGATACAAGTACACACACATTGGCACAATAATGCTCAGGAGCGCAACTTTGTGATAGATTCGCCATGCCAAATCTGGGAGACAAACACCGGTGTGATGCTCTTGTACTAGCGGCAAAATCGGGGCATCAACCAGCAATGCCAGCATGGTGACATACATACACATGAAACCAACTGAAGCCTTCTTGGTCATAGCGATGAAAGTGCCAGCTAGTCCCGGACAAGCATTGGATCCGGCATCGCCGCTAGACAGCCAGAATTTGTTAATGTCAAACCCCCCAACAAGAGTCACATATGGCATCAAAAAGAATGCAAGACCAAGGATTGCTACATACAGGTAGCCCAGTGCCCTGCTGCATTCGCCGCATGTTGGTCTGCTGCTGGCAATGATACTCTGAACCCGAGGCATGCTATGCCAAAACTCTACTGTTGAGGTAGTAGCCTGGATCCGGGCCGGGGCCTTGCGCTGGCAGGGTTCAACCTCTTTGACAATTGCACAGACTATGTTGTCAAACTCCAAAGTAAACAACAAGGCAGCCGAGTTCAGAACAACGTTTATGATGTCGCTGCCTCGTGCATCAGGCATGAATGCGATGGAAGCAGCCCGCAGGGCAGTCATACAAGATGTTAGCTGCAGGATGGGCAACAGTAGCAACCAAATCCTGCTAAACCAAGTCACATCAGCCACCTCCAGAGGTATCCGCTGCCCGCTATCGTCTCTCTCTGTAGGAGTGATCCACAAGGGGGCATAGAACGATGGCATAAACCCAGTGTGTGTCAGCACCACACGCGCCAAAACAGTAGCACACACCATCTCTCGATAGACACACAATGCCAGGATTACTAATGCAAAAGCTACAGCGATTGAGGTCAAATGTAGGGCCCTTCCTCGATTCTGCTTGACCTGCTTGAGCCTCAAAGCTGCATCTGTCGCGTTCAGAAATTTGGCAACAGCTTCCTGTGCCAATACCTGCTGTTGACTTTGCTGCTTCTGCTCAGCGAGCTGTGGGGCCAACTTGCTCTGACAATCCGCACTCTGCTCGGCTGAAGGCAGGTTTCCTGAATCACCTGGCCGCCAGCATGGATCCTGCGTACGTACTATACGTAGTATAGTCAGGGCGTTGTAAACTGCTCGTGTATCCTTTACCACGTCCAGCAAGTCGTCTGTGCCGACGTTGTCGTTGCTGAGTCTTTGGGCCTTGAAAACCAGGATGAACAATGCCATCTGTAGCGTAAAGGTAGCTAATACGATGCACACCAGCCATAGCTTGTGTGCTAGGGGCCAGAAGGTTCTGCACCTTGTGGGAGGCATAGTGAGGAACTTTGTCGCCGTGTAGGCATAGATGTCTTCACCCGCGAAGCCCATGATGCCTGAACTCAAAAGCTTGCTTGGCTCTGCGAGCGTGTGAGGTGGCCGTGCAGTAACGGACCAGCGACGCGAGCTCCGGGATGGAAGCGAAGCATGCGGCAGCGCTGATCAATCCAAGCGGCATCACGTCCATGTAGCAGCTCATGAACCCTCGAACACCCCTTGCAAGGGCACTGTTGCCAACTGTCGGCCCCCAGCAAGTTAGATGGGCCTTCCGGCGACCTGCCCAAAGTGGCCATCCATGGCACCTAGGTAGGTAGATCCAAGGCATGCCATTAGCTAGCTACCCAAGTTGAACCATACGGCCCCGTTATCTCCGTCACGCAACACTCAATGTTTGTAGCGTGGGTCAGGTTGTCAGTCTGCACTTAATGGGGAGCTTGCCGCTTCGGTCGACCGGCGAGCCCAACGTCGGACAAACGTCCCGAGACTAGACGCATGCCCCAAGGATCCATATGGCACAGAGCAATGCCGTCGTCACACCTCACAACTCAGTCTGAGACAAAGAAGAAGAAGAATTGCCCTTTCCGGCCGCAAGGCCTTTGGGACGTACTTGCTGGCTCAGCCACACAGCCACACCATGATGAGACCACCCTCAGATGCGCCCATGAGGCGCCGGCTCCTTCAAGGCGGAAAACCACTCAATGGGGCTCGAAGCCAACTCACGCCATGATATCACTCATGCATGACACGTAACTGAGCACAGCAGGCTCTGATATCAAGCCTTCCTGCGGTCTAAGCACCGTGGACAGTGTCTCATATAGCAGAAACACCGTATGCCATGCCGAACACACGTAGCATGCCACAACTTGGCGTGAATACCATACTGTAGTACATGCAGCGCCCGACATTAATGACAACATGTCAACAAATGTAGACAAGGCAACCCAAGCACTGCAGCAACAGGCAGCAAGTAATCATAGCAGAATCTCCACTAGTAGTAACGGGAGGTGGTCGCTGGGGGGATCGTCGGCGACTCAGTCGCTCAGCGAGTCGCTCGGCATCCGCTCAGCGGCTAGTAGACATCATGCGCTCAGCGGATGCCCGATCCGCTGAAAGTATCACCCGCTCAGCGACCAGGGTTGACTCGCTGAGCGACCAGTTGCAGCCGCTGAGCGATCCAATACCATCCATGGCAGTGGCGGCAGCAGTCAGAACAGCAAGAAAGACGGCACACACTTTCTTGCATACTATTTATCTGGTAGTGGCTCTGCAGCAAAGGAGGTGCCAGCCATAGCAAGGGCAAGGTATTTCATAAGGATTGTGAGCCCTAGTGGCGAGGTCATTCGGCTTGTCATTGCTGACTTCTGCCAACTGTCCAGCACACAGCAGATCCTGATCTTGGTGAGAAGTTGTGCGGGCAAAAAGAGGTTTGCACACATCAGGTTTGCCCTGTGTTGCTTGATATGATACACGGCCCAGTAGCACAAAAGGCTCCAGACTTTTGCTGGCAGCGCAACACAGAATCTTATGAAGAGGATGCAAAACGGCTTACCAGCGCGCATCCACACCGGCAGCAAGCCAACATCATTTTAGAAAATTTGGCAGAACATGCTGAGCTGTCATATGCGCACAATGTAAAGCATATAGGATTGTGGCAGTCAACATCAAAGCTGCACATGGCCAAAGTACACTGTAGCATACTTCTGTGGACGACCTCCCAACACCGTCTGCTGCAACAAAGAACACAGCATGAAGAAGCTGTAGACAAGCCCAGCAAGCACAAGGCACATTTGGGAGAGCTGTGCCAGCGGCACGTATCATGCCAAATAACAACATATATCTCCATGTTCCTAGGTGAGCCAGCAGTCCGCTTGTTTGTCAGCGCAGTGTGTTTTGTGGTGGGTCCACTACCGGCTCTGTGTCTCAGTTCACTGAACATGTGACATGCCATGGGACAGATGCATATGTACCAACAAATGTCTTGTCATCATGATGCTTGATGCATAAGTACCCACCAAACGAGTATGGCCCAACTTTACATGCCATGCAGTACATGTACTCTGAGAACGCTGCGTTCCATTATGATGTTGGAATTGTGTAACTGGCAGCATGACCGTCCATATATCTTGTCTAAACCGGACAGCAACCCTCTAACCCTGTATTAGATGCATCTCTAGCTCAAGCTCACAACACAGCCAAAAACCTAGGAACACATCATGAGTCAGGATCTGACCTGAACAATCAGACCTTCTGATGAACCTGGCAGACTTTCTAGCCTATGTAGGCTTCTTTCTCTCTTAGCATATTGCCAAGCCGCTACAGGGGGCCAAACCAAGTACAGCATAATCCAGTTGAAACAGGGTAATATCAGCAAGAACACCTGAAACACCCTATCTTCTGCACTTGTTACGTTGCAACTCGCACGAATGGCCTCTAGTAGATACAAGTACACACACATTGGCACAGTAATGCTCAAGAGCGCAACCTTGT